>CAUYON010029980.1:0-16814 GCA_963573935.1 Arctocebus calabarensis
TTTTTTTTTGTAGAGACAGAGTCTCACTTTATCGCCCTGGGTAGAGTGCCGTGGCGTCACACTGCTCACAGCAACCTCCAGCTCTTGGGCTTAAGCGATTCTCTTGCCTCAGCCTCCCCAGTCGCTGGGACTACAGGCGCCCGCCACAGCGCCCAGCTATTTTTTTGTTTTGCAGTTCGGCTGAGGCCGGGCTTGAACCCGCCACCTTCGGTATATGGGGCCGGCGCCCTACTCGCTGAGCCACAGGAGCCGCCCTATTTCTGTTTTCTTAATGAAGTCTTCCAGTGGTATGAATTTCCCTCTTAGGACTGCCTTTTCAGTATCCTACAGGTTTTAGTAATTTGTGCCTTCATGATCATTTTGTTCCAAAAATTTGGTAATTTCCTTCTTAATCTCACCTTTGACTCAGCTATCATTCAGCCTAAGATTATTTAGTTTCCATGATTTAGTTTGAGTGTGAAGATTCCTGTTGCTGTTGGGTTCAACTTTTATTCCATGATGGGCCAAGAAGATAGAAGGAATAAATTGTATTCTTTTTTTTTTGTAGAGACAGAGTCTCACTTTATCACCCTTGGTAGACTTCTGTGGTGTCACACAGCTCACAGCAACCTCCAACTCCTGGGCCTAGGTCATTGTCTTGCCTAGCTTCCCGAGTAGCTGGGACTACAGGTACCTGCCACAATGCCCAGCTATTTTTTGGTTGCAGTTTGGCTGGTATCAGGTTTGAATCTGCCACCCTCAGTATATGGGGCCAGCACCCTACCCACTGAGCACAGGTGCTGCCAGAATAAATTGTATTCTTTTACATTTGCTGAAGTTAGACTTGTGTCCTAAATTATCATCAGTTTTGGAGGATGACCCAGGGGCTGATGAGAAGAATGTATATTTAGGGCGGCACCTGTGGCTCATCAAGTAGGGTGCTGGCCCCATATACTGAAGGTGGTGGGTTAAAACCTGTCCTCGGCCGAACTGCCAAACAGAAAAATAGCTGGGCATTGTGGCGAGTGCCTATAGTCCCAGCTACTCGGGAGCCTGAGGCAAGAGAATTGCCTAAGCCCAGGAGTTGGACGTTGCTATGAGCTGTAGCAGAGGGTGTAGCTCTCTACCGAGGGTGATAAACTGAGACTTCTTGTCTCTACCAAGAAAAAAAAAAATGTATATTCAGTTTTATTAGGATGAAATGTTCTATAGAGGTCAGTTAAGTCCATTTGTTCTAGGGTCAGGTTTAAGTCTAATATTTCTTTGTTTAGTTTCTTCCTGGAGGATCTATCCAAAGCTATCAAAGGGGTGTTAAAATTTCCAACTATTACAGTGCAGGATGAAAGTAAGTTGTTCATCTCCATTAGGGTTTGCTTTATAAATTGAGGAGTTTTCTGGTTGTATGCATAAATGTTCATTATCGAAATCTCTTCACGTTGGGTGTTTCCTTTGACAAATATGTAGTGACTATCCTTATCCTTATCTTTTTTGATTTAACACCAATTATATCTGGAAAAAAATTGCAACCCCTGCTTTTTTTTTTATTTCCATTTGCCTGTATTATAGATGTCCATTTCTTCAACCTGAGTCTCTTTTTATCCTTTAAGGTAAGATGAGATTCTTGTATGAAGCAACTATCTAGTCTGACTTTTATGTATCCTGTTAGCCATCCTGTGCCTCCTTAGAAGACAGTTTAAACCATTAACATTAATTGAGAGGATTGATAAGCCTGGTAGTGTTCTGAGGTCGTGTTTTTTGAATGTTGAGTGGACATTTTTAATCCTTTCACCACTTTGGAAGTTTGCTTTTTTTTGTTTTCTGAGATGGAGACTCACTATGTTGCCCTTGGTAGGGTGCTGTAGTGTCACAGCTCACAGGAACCTCAAACTCTTGGGCTTAAGCAATTCTCTTGCCTCAGACTCACTCATAGCTGGGACTACAGGCATCTACCACAATGTCCAGCAATTTTTTTGTTGCAATTGTTATTGTTGTTTGGCAGGCCCAGGCCAGGTTCAAACCTGCCTGCCCCGGTGTATGTTTCTGGTGCTCTGGCCTCTGAGCCATAGTCACCAAGCCTGGAAGTTGGGTTTCATTCTAAAATTTCCGAGTGAGTTTACTTTGATGGTAGAGTTTTGTGCTGTTCATTGTGGAGGATGGGTCTGGGAATATCCTGGAGAGCTGGTTTATTTTTGGCAGATCTCTTCAACATGTGTATGTTATTAAAGTATTTGATTTCTCCATCACAGATGAAACTCCATTTAGCTGGATACGAGTTCCTAGGCTGAAAGTTGTTTTGTTTTAGGATATTGAAGGTCAATGACCATCCTCTTCTGGCTTGAAACCTTTCAGCTGAGAGGTCTGCAGTCATTCTGATATTTCTCCCTTTGTTCTTGATGCTTTTCTTATGTCTGGCTGTTTGGGGAATTTTCTCCTTCATCTTAACTTGGCAAGGTTAATCATAATGTGTCCAGGAGATGATTTATTTGAAATGAGTCCTGCTTAGGATCTGAAACTGTCTACTATCTGAATTTCTGTCCTTCTTGCAATTGTTGGGAAATTCCCCTCCATAATTGCTTGGATTAGAGCATCTGTACCATTAGGACCATTCTCTTCTCCTTCAGGAATTCCTGTAAGATGAATGTTTGATCTTTTGGAGTGATTCCACAGCTCTCTGAGGTAATGATCCGTTTTTGCTCTCCAGTTGCCTCTTTCAGCATTTGGGAATGTTCAAAGGCTTTGTCTTCAATTTCAGAGATCTTTCTTCTGGCTGAGATCAGATTCTACTGTATTTCGGAGCTCTTTGAATAACTTTATTTCCTTGGGCTCTCCTGTCTCCTTTCTCATTAGGTACATATCTTTGGTGACGTTTTTGAATTCATTAATTTCTTGAGACAATTTTAGAACTACTCTTTAGATTTCAATTTCTAACTTTTCTGTTCATCTTATTTGCCATCCATATTCTGAATTAGATTTCTGACATTTTAGCCATTTGTCTATGATTGATATCTTCAATTGTATCTCCTCTGTCATTCCTTGGGTGGGTTGATCTTCTCTGGTTATTCGTGTTGCCCAAGTTCTTCGGTTGGTTCCACAACATGTTTTTTTTTCCCACCGTTTGGTTATTAGAACTGGTAGTGTGAGATTCAATTAGGAGTTCCCCTGTTGTAGAGATAATCAGCCCCTTACCAAAGCTCTAGGCTTTGTAATTGTGCCTTCTAAAACCTCACAAAGGTCCCTTTCAGAGTTTTGACCAGAGACTCTGGAGACATACTTGGTGAGATAGTGTAAGTTAGTACTGTTTTGATATCAACGAACCTCCCCCCTATTCTAAAAAGCCACAGTATTGGGCTTAAATGTCACCTGTAGAGAGATACACACAGATGTGGTGCCTTGCCCCCACCCTTCAGTTCTTTTCTACTACAGAACTTCGAAGGTCAACCTCAGAGCATCCCAGGTGGACAGCTGCAGACATGCGTTCCAACCAAATTGTCTCAGGCAGTACCAACCCAGCTCAACAGAGTGGGATCCAAGGGTATCCAAGAGCACAATTGGAGCCAGGGGTCCACGCCCCTGGACACCAAACTCAGTGCACAATGGTATCTGCTCCTCTGCTCACCAGCCAAGTTAGAGCCAGGGATCATGCCCCTTACCTCCCCATCCCCTCACCCCCACCAGTCTCCGTCCACACCTGGCAAGTCTCTGCTCTCTGGCCCTGTTGGAGTTTAGGGACCATGAACCACCTGCCAGTCTCATTCCCCACCTGGCAAGTCTCTACTCTCTGGCCTGTTTGGAGTCAGGGGATCAGGCCCTTGCTCTCAGGTATTGGTCCACACCTGACAAACCTCTGCTTGTCAGCCCACACAGGCAACCACTCCTGCTTGGGTGCACAATCAGAGATGGTGGTTCTGCACCCCCTCCTGCCAGACAGCCCAAACCAAGTGTCAACACCACCATTAGTGGGGCAAAGTAATAAACAGAGGAGACTGCTCTCCTCCTGATGAGTGTCCCTTCCCATCCCCTCTTTCTTCCCCAGTAGTTTACAGGTTCCATCCTGATGTTTGGTGTTTCACACTATGTACAGATCTCTTAGGAAAAGACCAAATACTCTGTGCTCTGCACGGGCCAGAACTTCAGACCGCCATGCATGCTGGGAAGGGTGGACTGTGAGTTTGGAATTGTGGAGGACATTAAGTAATTCACACATTCCAAGTGTGAGCAATGCAGCCAAGTCTTTAGTTGTCATGTAAAGATTAACCATCAGTGAATCCATGGAAGAGGGCAATCTTAGAAATATATTGAATGGGAACCATTAGGGCATAAGTGTGATATTTGTAATTTTTGAACATTCCTTGCTAGAGTCAATCCTAAGACCTGAACACAGCAAATTGTTTACTGTCCATTCACTTCTCAAAACACATGAGATTAACCATACAGGAGAGATAGAATTCAAATCTAATGCACATGGCAAGGTCTTCTGCTGCAATTCACACCTTATGCATCATGAGAGAATTCCTCCTTGAGAGAAATCTTATAAATACAGTGAGGGTTTTAAACCCTTCATTATGAGTTCAAATACGAATTAACACATTAAGTTCATTTTAAAGGGCATTCATGTAATTGTATGTAGCAGAGGCCTCAAACATACGGGGCCTCAAGAAATTTATCTTTGGTGAAACCATACAAATATATGTTGTGTGCTTAGGCTTTTGAAAGGCATTGAACATCTGAGTGATCATATTGGAGAGCAGCTACACGAACGTAGTGAATGCACTAAGCAGTTTAGTCATGAGAGGTTCATACTGGATAGAAAGCAAGACAAATGTAGTGAATCTAGAAAGTTTGCTAATGTAGTGTGCATCCTTAGGATTCATTAAAGAGTTTAGGGTCAAGAACATAAATGCAGTGGTATGATAAACTAACCAATTCTCACAATTTACATTCCACATTGGAGAGTTGATAAAACTAAGAAAATAAGGAAGTCTGAAAATAAGTCTCTAATTCTCCAGGATTAATTTGGGTGTATACTGCATAATAATCACAAATTGAAAATATGTTAAGAGCATGCCAGGCAGGGCTAGAGGCCTATAATCCTTGCACTCTGGGATGCTGAGACCAGTGGATTCCTTGAGCTCAGGACTTCCACACTAGGTTAAGCATGAGAGAGTTTGTCTAAAAATGGCTTGACATTGTGGCAGGTGCCTGTAATCCCAAGGTGTGGGGTCAGAGTAACATCACCATGGGTGAATCTTTCTTGTGTACATTAAGTCTGGGATCTCAGTCCACCAGCTCTCCCATATCCAATGACACATGTAGGAGATACCTGAAAGGAAACATCTTGGTAATAAGGGAATGGGGAAGGGATTTGTCTCTTGTTAAAGAGCTTGAGAGCACATACATCATTGATCGGCAGTCTCCACACCTATGGTGTAAATAGCCACAGAATCACTTCCATAAATAGTCATGGGAAACAGTCAAGGCTCCTGCTAGGTTCCTACTAGGCTCCTCTTACTAAGACTGCTGCACCGTTGAGGTGCTCTGGCACCTCTGACCTGACTGAAACCAGGGGCTCCTTGGCACATATAGGGAGCAATACCCTGAGCGAGATGGTGCATCAGTCTGCATCCTGACCTTGTTGGGCCATTGACCTAGTGTCACAGCTCTGATAGACCCAAGTTACCTACAGTCAAAATCTCACATATAGTCCATTCACCCTATGTGAACTCATGTCCCCAGAACTTCCCGGGGTCATGTACCCTTTACTTGAAATGGCTCAGCGATTGGTCTCATCCCCTGTCCATACCATGTACACACCTCCTGACGCCCTATTTTCTTGATTGAAACCCTTTACTGACCCCTGCTCAGCTTCCTTGCTATGTACAGTCCTCACCTGCTGAGTGGATTCAGGAGCGTGAATTCAGGATTTTTGTTGCCCCTGGAGGACAGCACAGCATCCCCGGTCAAGGAGGAGCTGCCTCTTCAGGGTTCTGGAATTCTTCTGACCCCAGCTGCTCCTAATCTCACTAGCACCTTCTCTTCCTGCTTTTGGGCCTTTTTGCTGCACAGGCTTCCCCTTCAAGACTGCCACATCACCTGACCCGGCACAATGTGGGCAGGGATACCACTTGGATGTTCCCTTTGACACTTGTTCTTCCTTCCCAAATGACACCTCACTGGAAAATATGCTGTCCCAGAGGCTGTCATCTTAACCCATCTCTATCTGTCCCTATGCATGTGTGTCTAAATGTAAGTGTTAGTAGAAAAATTGAGGAGAATAGAAAAATGAGGCACACCCAAAGGAGAGGGTAGCAAATGGGGAGGGATCTGCAAAGTCACCATAGGGGTGAAAGAAACTGAAGATGTAGGAGAAGAAAGTAACTAGAGAAATATACCAAAGGCCTCCATGTCCAAAGAGGTGAAGGGCAGAAAAATGGGGAATGAGGTAGCAAAGGGGAGGCTCCTCACACTGACAATGAGGGAGAGGAGAAAGGATTTGGAGCCAGGACAGAGCAGCCTGCTGATGGGACTAGAGGGGGCACCTGGTTAAAAGGAGAGCAGAGGTAAAACTCACAACAGGAAAGAAGCCTGGACGGGTGGGAGTGGGGCTACCAGAAAGTGGGGAAGGTGGTGTCAGGAGAGAGAAGGAATTTACCAGGGAATGGGAGAACAGAGACAAGGAAGAAAGAGGCAGAAATACATGAGATTGGGGACAATGCAGACATTGGAGAGAAAGAGCCCCAGCAGGTGAAAGAAGTTTCCAGAATGGAGTAAATCTGATGTAAGAAAAGGAATTGAAAAAAGAGAGAAAAGAGCAGTAGAGGAGGGTGCACAATATGAGGAGCAGAAGCCCTGTGGGAAACATGGAAAACAGAAAAAAAGCAAGAGAGAGAAGGAGAGTGAGAGGTATGTGGGGAACGAGGGTGGGAAACAAGGAAAATGAAGACAGAGGGGAACCTGAGCCCAGAAGGGTGGCCAGTTGATTGGGGAAGGATGATTATGTTATGATATATTGATTTCTGCCTTTGTAATTTAACAAATTTAAAATTTGTTTACATCATACAGATGAGAAAGAAAATTGCAACACCTCTGTGTGTACTGCTGGTACCCTGGTGTCAGAGGCCAGCTTCCATTTGCAATCCTTGTTCATCCAGAAGGCAGCTTCATTCAGTCCTGGGTCTCTCTCTTCCCTTTTGGGAAAAACAAGTCAGTTGCAGGGAGTGTATGAGCTGGGAGGAGAAACCACAGTATTTTTTTCTCTTCTTGTCACACTGAATAAAACCGTGAGCACTCAACACAAATACTTCACCTGTCGTCACCAAGTACAGTCACTGGGAATTGCTGCCCATTCTCCATCAGATGCAATTGGTGTCCTATAGTTTAGCTGAGTCCTGACACTGTCTACCTGGAGTCAGCATCCGGTCCCACAGGGTTAGTGTAGATTTCAGTTCTGTAAGACTGGCCACACTTCAGATGCCAGTCACAAGTCCCAGGTTAAAGTTCTGACCAACCAGCTATAAATGGGGGATTCCCATTGCCCCTCCTCAGTCTCTATTAATTGGCCAGAGCAGCCCACAGAAGTTAGGAAAGCATTCACTGGGATTTACTCATTTGCTATAATAAATATTACAAAAGATTCAGAAGAGCTGGATAGAATGTTTGTTCTAGAGATGAATCAAACACAGAGGGGACTGGTAATCCTGATGTTTAGCTGGTCAGTCAGAAGCACAGATGGCAGGTCATACTCAGTACTGCATGTAAAAGGGGCACAGTCTCATGCAGCTGAGCCCTTAACCCAGCGGTCCTCAAACTTTTTAAACAGGGCCAGTTCACTGTCCCTCAGACTGTTTGAGGGCCGGACTATAGTTAAAAAAAAAATATGAACAAATTCCTATGGACACTGTACATATCTTATTTTGAAGTAGAAAAAACAAAATGGGGGCAGCACCTGTGGTTCAAAGGAGAAGAGCACAGGCCTAATATCCTGGAGGTGATGGGTTCAAACCCAGCACCAGCCAAAAAATGCAAAAAACAAACAAAAAAGGGAACAAATACAAATACAGTATTTAAAATTTTAAAAAAAGGCTCCCCCATCTGCAAAAAAAAGACTTCCTAACTTCAGAAAAAAATGCCCCCCCCTTAACCCTCCAAAAAGGCCCTACCAACTGCAAAATAAAAAAAAAAAATAGACCTCCTAACTTCAAAAAAAATTAAATCCTAACTTGTTCTTACCTTGGTCCTCAGGTAGCAGCAGGCTCTGCACAGGCAAACTTGTGACTCCTCTGATCACGAGCCTCAGTCTTACCTGAGACTGAAGGGAGGAGTAGAGAGAGAGAGAGAGGTGTAGGTGTCTCCCAGTCCACCTGATCGATGACGCAGAGGAATTACCGCAGACGGAATGAATTGTTTGAACCAAGGGAAGACTGAAGCTCGCTGGGGCATTCAGCCCCCACCCATCTTTATTCAATTCCTTTTATACCCAAAATCATTAGATTAAAATAGCCAAAAGTAAAGAACAAAGGAAGCAATAGAAACTGCCATAAAAATTCTTCCTCAGCACAAATGTCAAAGAGCACGTACACATTCTCTAAATCAAGAACGTTCTGCGGGCGGCGCCTGTGGCTCAGTTAGTAGGGTGCCGGCATGTAAGTTGAGGTAGGAGAGCAAAGTTCAATGGCCCAGTGCCTTAGCTAAAGAAGCCGGTTCCCAGCTTTGACCTGGTGGGAGCCTCCAGGACATCTTTCCTTAAGGGTGTGAAGGCCTGCTTATTCAGCTAGGCTGCTTCAGTGGCAGGGGTGAGGCCTCTTTCCCCACTAGACCACTTCTAGCCCAAGTACTCAGAATGCCCCTTCTCAGGGTCTCGTTGCTCAGGGAGCACAGATGAAACTGGCTACCCATGCCACGGAACAGGGATCATACCCCTTCAAGGACGGGAGTCGGAGAGTACGGCGCACATTCCACACATGCGCACTGCCGCCCGGGACAAGTCGGCTGCTAAGCACGACAGGCACCGGATAAATGTCCTCAGTGGGCTGCATGTGACCCGCAGGCTGTAGTTGGAGGACCCCTGCCTTAACCTGTGGGATCAGACACTCTCTCCTCAAAGATAGTGTGAGAATTAAGGGAAAGTTTATAATTCCCAGGTGCGAGTGTCTGGAAACTGGTCGCTGTGGGGAAAACCACACATTTTGCTGACCAGAGTGAAGTATTCTGTGCTGTGACAGGGGTAAAAAACAGTTTGGTTTTTTCCTCTCTCACACAGTAATGGAAAAAATCATCCCCAACCTGCTCACTGGCCTTCCTCAGGGCCTGTGTCCTCTGTGCTATGTTGACTTGGACGTCTGTTTTTGCTTTGATTTCTGTTCTTACCTCTTCTCTTACCATTTCCCTCTTCTGTGGTTCCTGAACTTCCTGTTGTCTGCATGCGTAGTGACTCCCAGCTTAGTCCTTGGACTTCTCTACTTCTCTGTCCATACCCACTGCCTTTCCTCATCATGTCATCTCAGGATTTAGACCCCTGTGACATGTTTCCCTGCAGCCCTCTCCCAGAAACTCTGCAATCCTATGTCTGGTTGTGTCCTCATCTCTCTGCTGGGATGTCTATTAGACATTTCCCTGTCCATGTGTCCAAAAGGGACTTCCTGGACCATCAACCTGTTCCCCTGTAGCTGTTCACATGACAGGTGGCCTTCCCTGTACTTCCCTGCCTTCTGTGTCCTATACATGTCTTAGGGCATGTGTTTAATACATAGGAGATATTACATTTTTGTAAATGTCTTAATAATATACAGAAACAGCTGAGCATGGTGGCTGACACCTGTAATCCTAGACCTTTGGGAGGCCAAGTCTGGTGGATTGCCTGAGCTCATGAGTTTGAGAACAACCTGAGCCAAAGTGAGACCTCGTCTCTAAAAAATAGCTGGGTGTTGTGGCGGGTGCCTATAGTCCCAGCTACTTGGGAGGCAGAGACAAGAATGTCACTTGAGACCAAAAATTTGAGGTTGTTTGAGGCAGGGGTCCTCAAACTTTTTAAATAGGGGGCCAGGCTCAGTGCCTGTGGCTCAATGGGCTAAGGTGCCAGCCACGTACAACTGAGCTCGCGGGTTCCAATCCAGCCCGGCCCACCAAACAACAATGGTGGCTGCAACCAAGAAATGGCCGGAGGCAGAGGCAGGAGACTTGCTTGAGCCCAGGAATTGGAGGTTGCTGTGAGCTGTGATGCCACAGCACTCTACCCAGAGTGACAGCTTGAGGCTCTGTCTCAAAAAAAAAAAAAAATTTTTTTTAATAGGGGGCCAGTTCACTGTCCCTCAGACAGTTTGAGGGCCAGACTACAGTTAAAAAAAAAAAAAAAACTATGAACAAATTCCTATGCACACTGCACATATCTTATTTTGAAGTAAAAAAACAAAATGGGGGCGGTGCCTGGGGCTCAAAGGAGTAGGGTGCCAGCCCCATATACTAGAGGTGGTGGGTTCAAACCCAGCTCCAGTCAAAAACTGCAAAAAAAAAAAGTGCCCCCAAAAGACCTCCTAACTTCAGGGAAAAAAGGCCCTACTAACTGCAAAATAAAAAAAAATAGATTTTCTAACTTCAAAAAAAATTAAATCCTAACTTGTTCTTACCTTGGTCCTCAGGCAACAGCAGGCTCTGCACAGGCAAGCTTGTGACTCCTCCAATCAGAGAGGAGTCGTCAAGAGACAGAGAGAAGGAGGAGGCTGTGGCCTGGGACAAGTCAGCTGCTAAGCAGGACAGGCACTGGCAGCAAAAACACTGGCCAGCTGGATAAATGTCCTCAGCGGGCTGCATGTGGCCTGTGGCCCATAGTTTGAGGACCCCTGCTGTGAGGTGTGATGCCACAGCACTCTACCTGACAAAGTGAGACTCTGTCGCAAAATAAATAAATAAACAATATACAGAAACAAATATGTTTGCACATTTACTTAGAATTAGTGAGGAAATGAATCATTGACAAAACTCTTGAGGTGTGATAGAGGCCATGGGGGCAGAGCAGGTAGGGCCCAGCCTGCACACATTCCTTTTAAATATTGTATTCGTATTTGTTCCCCCTTTTTTTTTTTTTTGCAGTTTTTGGCTGAGGCTGGGTTTGAACCCACCACCTCCAGTATATGGGACTGGCATCCTACTCCTTTGACTCTCCAGCATCTGGGCCGATGTTTCACACTCACTCCTTCCTTCCTTCATTCCCACTCACCTGCACTGAGCTCAGTGCAGCCCTGTTCCCCACTGCTGCAGTGTGGGGGGGGGGGGACACCAAGAGGGGGGCGGGGTCTGAGGAACATGTCAGAGAAGCACTAGTTCATCATCCTGTAGGAGTGTAATGTCCCTGATTCCCCTGGTGTTATGGACAGGAGAGGACCTTTTTTTTATGTGGGAAGTCTTTCCTCTGCATGGGATAGTGGCACAGAGAAGGGGTGTGTTGATTCTCAACATTGAACGCCACATTTTGTTAAATTAAGGACTGAGTTTTAATGATTCATGTTTGGTGAGGAAGAAGCCTAGATCAGGAGGAAGTCGAAAGAGGTGTCCAGAATGTCTTACTCGGGCACAGTGATACTCTTGGTGGATTGTTATGTGTCTTTTTCCTTTCTCAAATGCTGGCTTTGGAGTTGCTGATCTTCTCTGACTCCGAGTCATTCTCAGTGACATGGTTGCTCCCAATCTCCCATGCCTTCCTTCAGTTCTTGTCATCTCTACTTTGATGCCACATCACTGTGACACTGTGACACAGTGACAAGAAGAGTCTCTGTGAGGGCTTGCGTCCCTACAGCCTTTGTTGGGATCTGCACTGAGAGAAGCAGGGACTGTTCTTTTTGTGTTGTAGTTTTTGGCCAGGGCTGGGTTTGAACCCACCACCTCTGGTATATGGGGCCAGCACCCTACTCCTTGAGCCACAGGCGCTGTCCAGGGACTGTTTTTTTGTTTGTTTATTTGTTTGTTTGCTTTTGTAGAGACAGAATCTCACTTTATCACCCTCTGTAGAGTGTTGTGGTGTCACAGCTCACATCAACCTCCAACTCCTGGGCTTAGGTGATTCTCTTGCCTCAGCCTTCCAAGTATCTGGGACTACAGGCACCTGCCACAATGCCCAGCTATTTGTTGTTTTTGCAGTTTAGCCAGGGTCGGATTTGAACCTGCCACCCTCCATATATGGGGCTGGTGACTTACCGACTGAGCCACAGGTGCCACCCCCAGGGACTATTCTTTTTTTTTTTTTTAATGGAAGGTCTTTATTGGCAGGGGGTGCTGAAGAGGAGGGAAAAGAGAGAGAGGGAGAGAAGGAAAGAGAGAGAGAAGGAGGGGGAAGAGTAGCGAGGAGTGAGAAAAACAGGACTGTTCTTGACCAAAAATAAACTCAAACTCCACTTATCTGCCTGTTATCACAGGTGAAGTAACTGATGGGATCCTATGGGGGCACACACTAAGCCAGCAAGTGCAACACCGGGCCATTCTCCTTTAGGTCTCTTTATTTAATCAAAAATTATAAATCATGTTGACAGCGTAAAGCATAAAGTTAATTCGAGTTATTCAAAGTAAGGCACCTCAAGTAATCATCAACAGTCAGAGAGAAAGGAAAGGAAAATCTTGCAGGTACACCATGTGATTACAAGTTAAACATTACAAATTGGGAATAAACTTGCCTAACTCTCTTTGATGATTTGTATTTATGCTTGGGCAGGACTCAGGCAATAGTAATCATTGGTTGCTAGGCCTTCTGTTCTCAGCCATCAGGTGACAATAGGGCCTCTTGCAGCACCTGACCGGGGTGGGGGTGGAGGGGCCAAGATACTGGACTGTGGTCTACAGGTCTCCCAGAATCCTAACCTTGAGCCTGCCAGGTGCCAGACATCCTGTGTAGACCACCAGGCTATTGTTAGCCTCAAGGGGTTTGAGGAACTTGGACTCTGGTCAACAAGCCCTCCTGAAATGCCTGGCCTAAACTACACAACACACCTGACTGCCAGAAGCCCCCAGGCACAGTCCTGAGAAGGGCTTCACCCCCAGTCCTAGGTTAGGGAGGGGGTGTGAGCCTGGCTGTCAGTGCTGTAGGACAGCAGGGACTGTTCAGGGGTCACGTCTAGGTGCACTGCCAGGTCTCCGTAGAGGAGGATTAGACCAGCTGTACATGGAAGTCACAAGGTAACATGGTATATTCTGGAAAGGATGTACCATGTTACCATCTCACCCCTCTCTTAGGGGAGATTGTTTCTATTCAATTTTCTATTAAATTTCAAGCTAAATTGAGTGAATCCCTATGTTTCTCATGCTAAATTGTTTATGAACAAGAATAGTATGGACAGATAGACATCTGTGATACAGAGTGTTTGATTTCATCATCTGTTTTAAAATGTGGGATCAACGTAAACATCTGGCAGCAGGAGACTGGTTCAGTCATTTTCAGTGTTTCCTTCCCACAGAGGCTGAGCTGATCCTGTGGGGACTCTTCTTTTTTTGTTCCATAAACAGGCAGGATCTGTGTTACCTGGACAGGATGGACCACTTACATTCACTGCACCTTCCAATTCCTGTGCTCAAGTCATCCTCCCATCCCCGCCTCCCACGTAGCTGAGAGTGCAGGTGCACATCTCTGCACCTGGCTGCTTGTTTTTTCTGTGTATAGAGAGAGGGTCTCGTGATGTTGCCCTGGCTGGAGTTGAACTTCTGATATCAAATAATCTTCCCCCTTGATTTTCTAACGTGCTTGCATGTGAACACATCAGGCACTTACATGGCTGGAAAAAATTCTTCACTGATTGTTTCATTGTGATATTTTGTAATGCAAGTGTCAGGTCATCTATTTACCAATAATATATGTCATAAATGTTGATGGCATTTAGCAAGCTGCCTTTTTCTTGTTCTTTTCAAAATTATATTTCTGTTCCCTCAACTTATATAACACATAAAGTTCACATCCCTAGATCCCCTGGGTTCATTAAGCCTATGCTCTGTGGACAAGGAGATTCTAAAGTATTCTCTATCCAGCATTAAAAACTAAGACACAATATCCTGCAGTTGTGAGGGCTGAGATTAGCCTGTGATCCCCAGAGGAGTGAGGGGGGCTGTGCTGTGCCTCCATTTTCCTCAGGGCCTGGTCTGTGCTCTGGAGGAGATCTCATTCCAGCACAGCTCTCCCTGCTAAACTATGGAGGTGGGCTTCACTGGGATAGGGCAGGCTCTGAAGAAATGGTCAGAAACTCTGTACTTGGTCTTCCTTTAGGAGTTATTCTTCCTGAAACTCCTTGACTGAGTGGGCAGCAAAGGGCTGTCTTTGCACAGAGACACGTCCTGTTATTCTCAGTGGATCTGTGTAAGCATACATGTGTATACATGAGAGTGTATATGTGCGATGTCTGTGAACATGGGCAGGGGCCGCAAAGGCACATCATCATTTTACATAAATTTTTTGTTTTTGACCATTGCAATTTTCTCTTGAATATTTTCCATGGCACTTAAATTATTCTATGCTCTCATCTTTTCTTTTGTTTTTTTTTTAAGGTGATCCAATTTTATTAAAACCTCATACTGAGGACATAATTCTAATAAGATTCATTGTTTGTGGCTCGGCGCCCAGCCACGTACACCTGAGCTGGCGGGTTCGAATCCAGCCCAGGCCCACCAAACAACAATGATGGCTGTAACCAAAAAATGGCTGGGCCTTGTGGTGGGCACCTGTAGTCCCAGCTACTTGGGAGGTGGAGGCAAGAGACTCACTTGAGCCCAGGAATTGGAGGTTGCTGTGAGCTGTGATGCCATGGCACTCTATCCAGGATGATAGCTTGAGGCTCTGTCTCCAAAAAATAAAAATTAAAATAAAAAAATTTAAAAAAGATTCATTGTTTGTGGTTTTCAGGCATAGAGAAATCTCAGTTATACTTTACTACTAAAGTATATGAAAGACATTAGTTCAAAGTATAGTGTAAAAAGAACTTTTATGAATGAACACTGAGTCATTAAATTGGATGTTTTTAAGTGATTTCTTTCTAAGCACTCACTAATTATAGCTTTAAAAAAAAAAAATCAGGCTCGGCGCCTGTGGCTCAAGTGACTAAGGCGCCAGCCACATACACCTGAGCTGGCAGGTTCGAATCCAGCCTGGGCCCACCAAACAACAATGATTGCAACCAAAAAATGGCCAGGCATTGTGGCGGGCGCCTATAGTCCCAGCTACTTGGGAGGCAGAGGCAGGAGACTCACTTGAGCCCAGGAATTGGAGGTCGCTGTGAGCTGAGATGCCACTGCACTCTATCCAGTGTGACAGCGCGAGGCTCTGTCTCAAAAACATAATTAAATAAATAAATAAATAAAACAATTAAAAAAAAAGGCTCTGTCTCAAAAAAAAAAAATTAGGCTTGGTGCTTGTAGCTCAAGCATCTAGGGTGCCAGCTATATACACCAGAGGTGGTGTGTTTGAGCCCAGCTCGGGCCTGCCAAACAGCAATGACAACTGCAGCCAAAAAAATAGCCAGGCATTGTGGCATGCACCTGTATCACAGCTACTTGGGAGGCTGAGGCAGGAGAATCGCTTAAGCCTAGAGTTTGGGGTTGCAGTGAGATGTGACAACATAGCACTCTATAGAGAGCAACATAGTGAGACTCTGTCTCAACAACAACAAAAAAACAGATAACCAGTTTGAATTGAGTGAGAAAAGCTGTGCTTACTATAACATTAATTGCGTTCACAATGAAGCACTTCAGCCCCAACTTTCCCAAACTTCTGTAACTTAGGCACTTTATTGCTAAATGAAAAGAAAATCACATTTTCCCAAATCAGGGAAAATTACACTGGACTTAACACTTTTAAATGAGGAATAACTCACAACATTAGAGAGAAATCATCTCTGGCCTTGTGAATGCAAAATAAATTCTCTAGACTTCCTACTCTATAGAGATTGTCATTCACTTAAGGTCAGAACCTCAGTAAGCACAATTTGGGAAGGAAAAGAGACTTCAGGTGAGAATTGGTTAGAATAGGTATGTCCTGGCAGGGAGCTACTCTGATTGTTTTTGTTCCACATTCTCTCAGTCTTTTTGAAACCCACTGCATTCCTAAGATCACTGAAGAGGGAAAGAGTAAATCATAAGGCCCTGACAGCAACCTTCATCATGTCTAGGCAATGTTTTAACTTGTGTCTCTGATGTTTCATCCCATTTCCTATTGACAGTGTCTCCCCCATGTGTTAAAGTATCTGTGTGACAGACCCTTACTGTTTTTGGCTTTAGGCATAACATTTGCATTTTTTGACAAAATAGGTTTAGTATATATTCTTGAAAACTTGTAGCTAATTTCCTGATATGTAAAGCATGAAGCTTGGTTTGCCTTGGGACTGTCTGTTGCTGACTTTGTTAGCATTTAGGTAGATTCCTTAACTTCAAAGTTTCATTAGAAAACAGGGAAGGCTCGGCACCTGTGGCTCAACGGGCTAAGGCGCCAGCCACATACACCTGAGCTGGCTGGTTCAAATTCAGCCTTGGCCCGCCAAACGACAATAACAGCTACAACCAAAAAATAGCCGGGTGTTGCGGTGGGCGCCTGTAGTCCCAGCTACTTGGGAGGCAGAGGCAGGAGACTCGCTTGAGCCCAGGAATTGGAGGTTGCTATGAGCTGTGATGCTACAAGACTCTATCCAGGGTGACAGCGCAAGGCTCCGTCTCAAAAACATAAAAAATAAATAAATAAAACAATTTTAAAAAAAAGAAAGAAAACTTAGGGGAGCGCTCAGCACCTGTAGCTCAAGCTGCTAAGGCACCAGCCACATATACCAGAGTTGGCGGGTTTGAATCCAGGCCAGGCCTGCTAAACAACAATGAAAAAAAAAAAA
>CAUYON010029981.1:0-118486 GCA_963573935.1 Arctocebus calabarensis
CTCTCCTCTAGTAAACATCCTCTGAGGCTACCTGTCTGCAGGGCTCCCGACTCTTGTTCCCTGTATTACAAGAGCTGACTCAGGGCTTTTCCTACTTCCTGGATTAAGTCAACACAATAACCAATCCCCTGGGGGGGGGGGGGGCGGGCCCCCGCCCGCCCCCCCGCCCCCGCCCCACCCCCCCACACCCCCACCCACCCCCACCCCCCAACACACCCCCCCCCCCCCCCCCCCCCACAAAACACAACAAAACAACACCCACAAACACACCAAACCCAAAACACCACCACCCACCCACAACACCCCCCCAAAAAAAAAAAAAACAAAAAAAAAAAAAAAAAGAAGTTATTTCTTAGTTCTGGGGAGTAGTCACAAGTTTTGTGATCGTTCATGACAGAGACCACAGTCCCAAGCCGGAGCCAGCCAAGTCCCCTCATGCAAAATTTTGCAATTTCGGGCTGCTCCTCACTGAATAAATACCCCAAATGAGCTGGTTTAGGTCAAGTCAGTGAGAAGTTTGGCAATCCATATATAGCTTCCAAAAATAGCCTGTAATGATCACTGAAACTCTGTGGTATTTTTAGGTCTCTAAAATGAGTGTCACAGGATTTGTGATGAGGACAGCAATCACATCAGGCTTTCTACTAACCCCAAGTTGACTATTATGAGCTTCACAGATTTCATGAAAATGTAGCAAAACTGGCTATTGTCAAGAGACCCCGGTTAGATACTGGCCTGGTCTATGTTCTGTTATTGACCATGCATAAAGAACATTTCCTAGCTTCTTTGGGGTTTAACTTGGAGATCTACATGATTAATTTTGACCAATGAAATGTGAATGAAAGTTATTTTTACTTACTTCTTTCTGTCTTCTATGCTGAAGTCTCCCAGAGATATTCAACTAAAAGTCTCTTCCCCCTTCACCTGGAGGGTGAATGCAAAAGGCTCAGACTTTGCAGGTCACTAAGGGTGTCTCTTGCTCAGTAGAGATACTCCAACTACATCAGACTATGATATAAGCATAAAAAAATTGTGTGTGTGTATGTTTATTAAGCCTTTGAGATTCAGAGGTTATTTGCCATAGCAACTAGCATGAATTATCCATACTAATACAAGCAAATTTTAAACCTGCTTCCCCAAGGCAGTCTAGCAACATCAGGAATTGTGGCTTATCCTTGTCCAAAATCCTTCAGACAGATAAAGGATGAGCATTTACATACACAACAGCTCCCAGTTGTTCTGTCTTTACAACTAAACAGCCTAAGCCTAGCAACATTCTCATCTCACCTGGCAGGCCACTTTAATAACCATGGTGTATCCCACTAAGCTTAGCAAGTCTCCTCTCATGAATGATGCAAAATTTTTTTTCTCATTTGTGAATTTCCAACTCCCTCTGAATTCTGAGAAAGGGAGAAATTTTTAGAGTTGTTTACTATGGAGAAGTGTTTCAAGTAGCAAGAATAAAAACCTCAAGACTCTTTCTTTATACCCCAGAGGACCAAAAATTAGAAAGATCTAATGGAACTCTATTAAAATATGCTAACTGCTGTCCTCAAAGCAGAAAAGCGAGTAGAACTGTGATAAGTGTTTCCTAACCCATGAGCCCAAAGCAACTAAACATGACACCCCACTGGTTTCATTCTCTACGTCTTGGGGTTACTGTCGGACCTTGATTCCCATTGAAGTGCCTGTTTAGACAGATAAAAAATTAATCAGAACTGGACAGTTAGAACTAAATAAATTTTAAAATATGACTTTCAAATACCCATTGTATAGCATCTTAAACAGCTGGAACTTAGTTAACATCTGATACTTGTGCTGTATAACATTCATAATCAAAGAATGTTTTTTTCCAACTGAATGATAAAAAATAAAAACAGTAAGGATATTTCATGAGCAAAATATATTAATTAAATAACTCAAAAATATTCACTTTTTAAATTCCAGATTCAAATTTTGTAAGCCAAAGGTTGACATACTTCTAAGGGTCCTCATCATAGTAACCCAGATGCCATACATAAAGCACTGAGCTAAATAATAGGCACCTTATGTATACATAAGTATCTGGTAAAAATTAAAGTATTGGTTTGTTTGAATGTCCATTATTTTGGTTTTAATTTTAATTTTTAAAAGCTTCTTCTTTGAGTTACTTGACACGATGAATTTCTAGAATATAATTACCTTTGCAACTAATCTTTCTCTACTTTGCAAAGGGTACCAGAAAGGGCCCTTTATTTGTGTAATATGTGATAATTCCTATTTATTGTTAGGGGAAAGACCTGCAAGTTGTCTGAATTTGAATGGAGATATTAATGGGTTCTATGTAGTTTTGTAAATTTGAATTTATCTGTAGCCAACAATAATAGTGTAATTTTTTTCTTTAAATAAATATACAAATGGGAATGTTAATAACGTTTATCATAGATTGTTTGGAAAATTCCCTTTGTGTTTTTGTTTTACCTTGTTTGTTGAATGAATGTCTTTGTGAACAGAGGGAACCCACACTACACATTGAAAATATATTGAAGGACCAGCAAAGTATGTAGTCGATTTTCCATTTCTCCTGACCTTGCACTCTGAGGAATAATGATGGAGTGTAGAGAGAGACACCATGGTCAACAAACATTGCTCCAAACCACTTAAGTGAGCCCATGACATGATAATAGGCTCCTGTGCATTGGACTCTTCAGACGAGAAAGACTTTGCAATGAGAGTACCAGGATTGATTTGCTGCAAATTAACTGGGCTTTCAAGAATATCTCAGTAGAATAAGATCCCGCAATTCAAAGGGAATACATTGTCAAAGTCATAGTGATTTGATTTTTAAAAGCACATAATTTTATACTGAACCTAAAGTTCATAAAATCATACATATAGTTCCCCAAATACTTAAGTTGCAACAATTTATGATCATGACACTTTCTTTGATGCTGATTATAGACTTTTTGTGTCCCTTACTTAACCCTGCCATTCCTATGGCAGAGAAAAGGAAAGCAAACTTGAGAATTATCTTTTAAGGCTTAGTTGAACAAATATGTGGTATTTTCCCCCTTCAAAATGACATCTAAGTATATTTTAACCCGGGAAGCCTGACACTTAGGCCATCTCTTAGAAGTTCACCAGGCTTATTCTAAAGGAATTCCGCTCTTTCATAAGGAGATGTTTTTGTAGAGGGAGGCAGTACGGCCACTTAGCTTGTAAGCTGACTTCCTTCCACTCCACGGACTCTCAGTATATTGTAGCCTTTAGCAAAATAGATTTAGCAAGAAACAAGGAAATGCGGTGAAGAGCAAAACCGTCAAGGGCAATGCAAACAGTCTTTGAGCTATCGTTTATTTTTCCCTTAGACTAAAAATATAAACTTTATCAGGTTGTTCTCACATAAGCTTCCACTCAGCTAGCTAATAGCATGAAAGCGACATGCTGGAGCACATCTCCGTAAAACATGGTGACTTCTTATTTCACATCTAAGTATTTTTCAGCTTCAGAGCCCAATACATAAAGTGAACCAGTCGACAACTGAAAGCTTATTTGCTGTCATAGGGAAAATGGAGCATATTTTCTCTAGATCTTGTCCCTTCATTAACTTAGAGCATCATATGGAAGAGATGCTTTACTGTTAAAAATAAAGTCATTGCAGCACTGATTCTTAGGTAACCACAATAAAAAGAATTAGCACTATTTGTCAACTTTGGTTAAGCAGAAGGGATAAAACATTTGGAAGTAAGAGGAGGGAACTGGAAAAATCTTAGACTCGAACGGGCACATGTTAGTCTTCCTTTGTATCCTATACATTGTTCCTCATTTATATATGATGGGTTTCCCACATTAAAAAAAAAAAAGATTACTTACTTGAAACATTCCATAAATTCATACAGAATTGACCAGTACTTCAGCCAACCCACGTACAAAATAGAACTCATAAATAGCAAGTCACAAGACACTAAGTGTCTCTATTTAAATAGTTTTAGGTTGTCTGTCAACTCAGGCCCAAATAGCAGACTAGCCCTTTTTTTGTTGTTGTTGAAAAAGCAATCATTATTATTCAAAAGCACTTTTAAGGAAAAAAATCTACTTCAAGGAAGAAGAATTACTATGAAGTACAGAAAATAAAACTTCCTGGTTTAGGCAGTTAAATAATAAATTACTTGCACACAGAAATGTGGTCTATTTTACATCAGTTGAAGAATTGCAGTTATTAAAATGATCTGTCAATAGAAACAGAGCAAAGTTGAGGTGATGAATCGCTAACAGCTGTATCTTCACCGCACAGTCAGGAATTTAAAATGAGGTGCAGGTACTGTTTTTCTTTTCTTTTCACTTTTTTCATAAACACAAAGGGGGGAGGATTGAAAAAATCTTCAAGATGAGACTTCGTAGTGAATTTCATTCTAGGTTTAAAATGTTATAGAACATAAATGTTTCATAATAAAATTTTGAGGTTAAGCAGTGTATCTCTTCTGCTCATACTGACTTCATAACATCCCTCAACAGTACATGGATGCCAAGCTAGGAAACTTGATACCAGATGTAAACACCCATGGTTCAAGGATAGATTTTTTTTTCTCACAAATAACGATTATAAGCACTGAATTTTTTTTGAAAAAAGTTCAAAAAACAAAAACAAATTAAAAACCCATTAATACAGAAACATCTTAGATACTTTAAAATATATCACAATATTTAAAATTAAATATTCAAAGAAATATAATACGTGTCTGATTCTCATAGGGTATTACCTCAAAGATCATCGTAATCTCATATGTCCATAATTGTTATCCAAAAAATAATTCATTAGGAAACTATGGTTTAATTAATCTTTGTCTGTGTTATCTTCTTCATTTCCTAGCCACAGATTTTCTGAACATGTGTAGGTAGGGCCACTTAAGTTCATGAATTAACTCTTCTCAAGGTTCTGGAACAAAATTTGACCCTAGTCAGATTTACCATTTGCCAGTTTCACAGCAGAAGCAAATCTTATTGGTCCAACTATGTTCCATCTAAGAACTAGTCTCTTTTCTTCCTTAAAGCCCACTGACCACAGATAACCAGGAACATAACAAACAAGGGCAGAAGAGCTACCTTGGGGGCAATTTAGAAAAATAAATGGGGGTGGGATCCTTTATAGGGTTTGTCTTGCACTGGCTGATTCCAAGAGGAACACAGAAGTGGGGGCCCACCTTTAGAGACAGTTATGTTCAAGAAGTGGAACAGTTCTGCCATTGGGTCGTTCAACAACCTTTGTGTAAGAGGTGGGAGAAATGAACAGTGCTGGGTGTGTCGTTAGTAAGAAAGCAGCAATCATTCTGAAGAAATAATGATTAGTAATTTGAGGCAGTGATGGGACCTCACGTCTGATTCTGTTAGAAATGCAGTTTTCTCTCGCCTTGTCCCTGATCCATTGGAAAACTGTTGTTGTTTCTTTAGGAAGATATCAGTCTTATCGGCAGTATTGATTTCTTACTTCTACATCTTGTGCCCGCTCCAAAGAGGTCCACGCGACAAAGTTTAGTGTTAGAGTTTATTCAATGAATCCCAGTAGCTTGCTTTAATTTCCTATTCAATTGAGCGATTGTTCTGTATCATTTCTAAAGACCAGGCACAAACTTCCGAATGCCATTTGGCTGGGGTTGCAATAGTTTGGAAGGGATCTTCTTCTCAGTAACAGCTTTGTGGAACTCTGCTGCTGAATCGTGTCCCATGTCAGGACATCTGCCTATTTTAATTGCAGAATATCTGAATTACTTAACCTTCATCCATTACTAGCTTTAGGAATTTTCCTTGATTTTCTGCTTTTTCTTTTTTTTTTTCCTCTATTGGTCTCTTTTTTTCCGACCATTAACTGAGCCCAACAGAAAAGGAGAAAAACCCTGAAAAATACTGAAAATTTTAGTTTAAAAATAAATCTTTACAAATATTCTGGTGTTTGGCAATTGAGAATTCATGGGCAACACAAAAGAATACTTGATAGTTATTGTTATTTGTTTTAAAACATAAAAATGAAATTCATTTATAAATCTGAAAAAATCAGTGATGAAAAAGAAGAATTTCTTCTTTGTTTCATAACTAAGCAAAGAGAGCTTGGGCTTGAAACTTGCTACACCATTAAGAATTTGATACTGGAAAAAATTATTTATGCTTTGTTTTAAATCTTACTTTAGGACCTACTTTAGGACCTATTACATCCTATTATATCCTACCTACTTTAGTCCTACTAAGGTAGTTGATATGGAAAGTGCATATTATAGCTCACACTACTTTGAGTTTGTTTGTTTTCAAATAAAGACAAATTCTGAGGATGATGTCATTAGAGGCAAAAATAACTGAGACCAGCTATAAAATTACTATTAGTAATCTTTCCGGAAAACATAAAATAAAGTCTTTAGTCTTTACAAAAAATGATTTTGGGGGTTAATGCTATAGATTAGGAATATATATGATGGCAAGATGGGAATAATTCAAATAATTTCTGATATAATATGTCTAAGGTTTGCTGATATGACTAACAGTGATATTGTAGTGCTAACAGGATACTTAAACGCCATTGTTAGTTATGCCATTGTTTAAATCATTTAGGATTCTGCAATTTACATGAGCCTGGAGGCCTTAAAAGTAAGTGCATACTATAAATCAAAGGAATAAAAACAGTGGCCTTAGACATTATCAACCAATAAAATGTAAGTATTAAATTTTCCTATTAACTTTTAAACTAATACTTACATATGAGATGTGTTCTTATTTTGTGTCCCTGAAACATTTGTTTTAACCCATCATTTTAAATGATTCACTTTTGCTTAATGCATTATATAAAAATGTACGAATATCTTGCCAGCCAATGTAGCAACAATTCCAATGAGACCATTTTCAGCTACCTTATTATTTTACTCCAAATATTGTACTGGGTACGAACATGTAAAACATGACTCTCTTGGAAAGATAACAGTGGTATTTTTCGGAGCCTTGCTTATAGCAAGTCCTCAGCACAACTGAACTCCTTCATGGTTACTTTAAATTTGTTTATACAATTTTCTTATCAGCCAATGCAACATAGTCCCCAGCATGGGAACAGAAGCCTTCCATTGTACTTTTTACCTTTATCGAACTCCAGCAAGCACTCTCCACCTCAATATTCTTTAAAATTAACTTTAAATCTTTGCCTAAGGGGATTTTTTCCATCTTCCAATTTTCCACTTCTGTGGTCTTCTCTTGGCTTCCATGTATTCAGAAATGTGTGCAGCTGATAGGAACACATTTGGAAAGGCAGTGCCAAGCGGTGCCTGCGTCTCCTCTGTTCTAGGTGACTGCTCGGGTTTCCTGTGGTGTGTGGTCTGTCCTGCTGGTGTCTCCCTAATGAGGCAGCAGCAGAGAGTGAATGTTTTAGGTATCTCCAACACAGAGTCTCTCCTTTGTTTTTTAACACTGAGACAGATTGTCAGGGAAATGAAATTTAAATAACAGTCACAAAAACTCTCCAATGTAGATGACATAAAAGGCACTTACTAAAGTAAATCATATCTTGGCAACTTAATGTCTTGCAGTAATGAGAAAATTTGAAGTCATTCCTGGGGACAGTAGATCATACAGCTGTGTCCTTAACAGAAGCTTAAGATAAAATGGAAAAAAAAATGCAGTATCCATTAATAAAGGAAACAGCTATGAAAATAAAACATACATGAACGTATACTCGAACACAGATTTGAACAGCTTAAAAATGGTGCTGGAAAAAATGGGAGGCAGTTTTAGGCATAAGCAAAATCCTTTTTAAAAATTACAATTCAGTCATCTACAAACCCAGCTCCTTGCAAGCCAAAGTCAGCCCATCGTGAGCACATGCATGGTTTCTAAGACAGGTGAAACTGAACCTGTAAAAAATAGAACTTGAAAACTGCTGCTTTTTGTCATTTCCTTCTGTGAAATATAGGTGCTTCAGTTTATTCATCATCAATAGATGTTTTTAGAAAATAGTTGATCATAACTGAAGAATGGGTTTTATCCATTCACAAATAGGGATTCAATTCAAAGACATATGTATACAAAGGAATGTAATATAAAAGTTGAATATCAATTTATTAATTCCATTCAAGCATGTGTGGGGGATAATAATTTTCTAGTTATTTTTTTCCTCTTATTGGAAAAGTTGTTGATATGGGAAATCTAGAAAATACAGATAAACCCAAAATGAAATATAAAAATCAAGTGCAGTTGAGCCCTATAAATGAGCACTGCTAGGTTTTTGATACACATTGTGCAAACCATTCGGGCACACTTTATATTATTTTATGTATTATATTTATGCTAGATATTATATAAACCTTACAACATTACTTTTTAATTTCAAAATATTAAGGAGGCAGTAATGGTTTTGTTATGGGGGTAGCTTGCATAATGCTTAAGTCAGGGCTTTCAGTGCGCCCCTAAGCAGAATAATGTTCAGTGCAACTGACAGGTGAGTTTTTAGCCCTTACACCCTCTCCTAACCCCTTCCTCGGTTTCCAATGTTCTCAATAATAGCTAATAACTAATACGAAATGATGGGCACACTTGGGCACAAAGACACGGAACAATATTATTTTAATAATAGAAAAAAATAAGGCCCTATCACAAACACAAAGTTTACACTTTTTTATCAAACAATAAAGATTTTTCTCGTAATTAAATCTACTTCTAGAGCAAAATTTCACAGGCAACACATCTTAACAGCTCATCTCAGCCTAGCTCTGGAACCTTAATTTTCAGTGATGGTGCCAAATCTTATAACGGAAGGACACTGAATAACATTTAGAAAAGATGTTATCACATTCAAGGTTATTTTTCCTTTTGAGATACAGACTAAGTACTGGCGGAAGTTTGTCCCTAAGGGAGGCATGTGTGTTGTGGTTTGAAGTCCTTCCTTGGCTTATTCCAAGTCCTTCCTTGGCCGACTCCCACCGTGTGTGTCCTTTCCCCCGAAGGCACCTGTGGATGGCAGCGTCCTTTGTTGGCTACATTTTCAACTTGGTGCTGGTGAGTGAACAACAGGTGCCTGTGTTCCAGATTGGATTTGATCTGATGCCCTTGATTTCTGATGTGATAGGGGTTTTGGCAAGGATGTCAGTTTTTCGCCGCAGCTGCAACAACCTTCAGCCTCTTTCTCTGGAGTCTCAGCATCAAGTGCTAAATCCCCACCAGGTCCCCCTCATCACTCAGCTGAGCACTTTAGGCACTGACTCTTCTTTCTCAGGCTCGTGTAGTTATATTCTTGTACCGAACCATCCCGCGCAACTCTCAGGGTGGAGGGGAGGACAGAAGAGAGATTCTGAGGCTTCTAGACTCTCCTACCTAGACACACACACATTCCCCAAACTCAGTATCCTGGGAAGTGGACTTATGAACCCAGCCTTCAGAAATTTTAAAGTAATTAGCAAGAACAATTCTTTCTTTCCTTTTTTTTTTTAAATCACCACACCCTTAATGGTTAATTTTATGTGTCAATCAACTTGTCTGGAATACAGTGTCCAGATATTTCGTCCAACATTATTCTGGATGTTTTAGTG
Source organism: Arctocebus calabarensis (assembly GCA_963573935.1). NCBI lineage: Eukaryota > Metazoa > Chordata > Mammalia > Primates > Lorisidae > Arctocebus > Arctocebus calabarensis. Next base: position 9,534 of record CAUYON010029981.1, read on the forward strand.
AAAGTGTTTGCTGGGTGAGATTGACATTTAAATCACTGGACTTTGAGTAAAGCAGATTACTCTCCGTAATGTGAGTGGACTTCATCTAAGCAGTTGAAGGCCTTAATACAACAAAAGGTGGAGCCCCTAAAGAAAAGGTGATCCTGAAGCACATATTCTTTGGACCCACCTGTAATTTTTTCCTGGTTCTCTAATCTGACAACCTACTATACAGATTTGAAGTTCCCCCTCCCACCATCCTGTAAGACTATGTCAATTCCTTAAAACAACAACAACAAAACCTCTTTCTTTTTCTCTTTCCCTCAGTCTCTCTCTCTTTCTTTCTCTCTCTCCCTAACACGCGCGCACACACACACACACACACACACACACACGCATCTGTTTGTTCTGTTTCTCTGGAGAACTCTAATAGATTGCTCTAAAAAATTTTAGAGATTTTTTGCCCTCACCCCCGCCTCGTACTAAGAGAATGACCCTGGGAGCCTCCTGGAAGTATTGGGAGGTGGACCCTAATGGGAGGTGGTTAGGTCAGGAGGCCTCTGCCCTTATGAATGGATTAATGCTCATTACAAAAGTGCTTGAGGCTTCAAGTTCAACCTCTTACTCTCTGACTCACTCTCTTGCCCTTCTGCCTTCCATGGGATGATGTGGCTAAAAGTCTATCATCAGATGTCAGAATGACCTTAATTTTGGACATCCAGGTCTCCAAAACTATGAGAAATAAATTAAAAAAAAATTCCCAGTCTTGTATTCTAGTTTAGCAATACAAAGTAGGCTAAAACATTAGCTATGAACTCCTACCTTTAATCTGATAACATTAAGCTCTTTACAGATTCCAGAACAAACCTTGCTCCCTGTACGATGGATACTTTGTAGGCATTGTGCACACTCCCGGGAATCCTCTTCTCTCAGGAGTCTAACCAGCTTGTTACATTTTAAAACTCTCAGCTCAAATGCTATAATCTCTGTAACACTGAATTTGACACCCCTAGGCTTTAGGTGCTTCTTGTTCCTCTGCTGCACTTGGCAAAGCAATTGTCTTATTTAGTGACAACTGCTTACTTAACGTGCCCCTCTGCGTAGGTCGTTCCTCAAGGGCACAGGCAGTGTCTTATTCATTATATAATGTCGTTAGCAAAGAAGAAGCCAGGAGTACAGTTCCTTACAGAATCAAGTCTACTGCCTCTGTTAACCTGAGTCAAGCACCCAGATTCAAACTGATGCACAAAGTTCTTACTCTGGCTCAGGCTCCATATTAACTGGTTGGGAAAAGCCTCATCAGCACTTCACAGCTTATCCCACCGGCATTTTCCTGAGTGTGGCATATCTTATTTCTTTCTTATTTTCAACCAGTACACCTAAGTGTTTCTTCCTACTGTAATTACTTTCTATATTCAGCCCTCTCCCAGGTAGTCTGGATCCCTTAAAGAATTTTGTTCCTTGAGTCCTGCCCTGGGTTCTTTCCTCTTTTTGTCAAATTTCATTTGGGGTTGCTAAACTTCTCCTTTGGCTTAAATTTTCTTCAACTGGAGTAGAGAAATTTTATATCTCTGAGAATAAATAAAACATGGAAGGAAAGAAATATTGCTTCATCCTCCAGATCAAATAGTAATAAGACAATTAACTTACAGTGTGGGGAGCAATCTTTTCACAGCATAGTCTCTGGGTTTATACAGAGAGCAACATTTTTCTTTCATGGAGTCCTTATTTAAAGGCCTGTGTCTTTTATTTTACCTTGATGTACACCCAGGAAGAGGAGGGTAAATTTTATGTGTAAGAAGGGGGTTGTTATAGATCGGTGGAAAAAGCCCTAAATTCTGCCAAATTTGCATCCTCACTGTCTATCACAGCAATGACGCTTATCACAAACATGTAAGCGTCTTTCCAAAAGACCCCGAACTTAACAAGTGAGTTTAAGAATGTTAGATATGTAATAAGTCCAGGAACCAAGTGAAAAATGATTGTGAGACCTGGAAGTTGCCGAGTAAAAACAAAGTTTAGGCCCCCTCTCAAAGCGTTGCTCTAAAAACTAAGAAAGGGAGGGAGGGAAGGAGAAACCAAGGAAATAGCATTTGGAAGGGGATGGGAGGTCAAAAGTTATTTACTTTCATTTTTTTGTTTTTTGAGACAGAAAAGACAGACACGTTAATGTACTAGTGAAAAAGTCTTTGTGGAGAGAAGAAAGGTTGGGAAGAAAGAGCACAAATTATGAAGCAATGTTGCTAAAAAGGATGAAGGAAATATAATCCTGCACCAATGTGAAAGGATTCAATTTACTAACAGAGAGGCTTCTGTGCCCAGAATGAGGGTGGGCTGAATGTGAAAATGGACACAGAGGCAGTAAAGTTTATAGCAGAGGATCAGTACTTAAAAATTTTATCGAGATCTTTTCTCTATTTAGAGTTTTGTATGTATATTTTTATCTGTTTGCCAAGACTTGTGCAAACTTCAATATTTTGTGGCATTCTATCAAAAAAAAAAATAACCCCTCTCTCTCTCTCTCTCTTGCTTTTTGCTTTGAAGTTATTTATTAATTTTATTCCTTGTTCCACTTTCGTTCACTTACTCCGACTGGCACTTACCAAAGTATCTTTTATGTGTGATATTTATCTAACCAACAATGCATTATTTTTCACCCCTTGTATGTAAAGACAAAGAAGAGGAATGTGTCAATGTACAAAACAGAAAAAAAAAAAAAAGCAAAACAAATGCGATGTTCCTGCTCTTGAGGATTTTTTATTCTAATATAAGAAGAGGAATAAAGAGAAAAAAGTATAATGAAATAAGCAAATAAAGCATGTAGCTTAGTTGCTCATGAATGCTATGATGGTTGGAATGAAAGGTGAGGTTGGAGTTATAGACAGGATAGTCAGGAAGTCTCACTGAGAAAGTGACATTTAAATAAGTACCTGAAGCCAGTTCATATCTTTTCTCTGACCTAAGCCTTCAAAGAGCTTCCCCTATCACCCAGAGGAAAAATCAGGGACCCTTAGAACATCCTAAAAAGCCCTCCACACCTTCTCCCCTCTCCTCGGTAACCTCCTCCACTGCTACCCTCACTCCTGGGCTCAAGAAACAGCCTGTATGTATCACAGGCCAGCACCTCCCAGCCGGGGGCTCTGCACTCACTCCTCCTTCAGCTAGAACCCAATTTCCCTAGATTTTACAATGGTTCACCTCCTTATCTTCATCTATTCTATACTTAACTATCACTTTCCCAACAAGATTTCCCCTGAGCATGTATTTAAAATGTTAAAATACCCTCTACCCACTGATATCTACAGAATCTTTCTTTCCTGCTTAATTTTATTACATAAGATACATCACTTTCCAAAATGCTATAAAAATTTCTCACTTTGTTTATCTCTCTTTCCCCCCACCACTAACCCCACCATATATTAGAGGGCAAACTCTCCAGGGACAGAATTTTTTCTCTTCTTTTTTTTAGTAACGGGATGTGTTCACAGACCACTCACTCCTTCCCTGCAGTACCTTGAAAATCGTATTCAAGGTAGGTTTTGAATAAATATTTGATAAATACACAAGTGCAGGGGCAAACCATGAATTATCTGGAAGGCAGTGTACCAGGCAGAGGACCCTAGGAAGAGAGTGGCAGTAAAGGGCCGTGTGGCTGGAAAAGATGATCCAGAGGAAATACGGATGGCAGGCAATCCTGCACTGCTTTTTGGACTGCTATAAAGAGTTTTGTTTTACTCTGAGTGTTGTGAGAAATTTTGAAAGAATTTAAGCAAATTGAATATAATGGGCTAAAGACTGAAACTGGAGGAGCTCAGCAACAAAGCAATGTAGATATGAAAGATAAGAAGGCTTAGCTTGTATTCAGACATGTGGTGTCATTCTGTATTTACATATTTTAATCAGCACAAATGTTATTACTGTACTACACAGCTCCGTCTTTTTTTTTTTTTTTTACCTCCTTTTCTTTTTTTCACTTAGCTGTAAGTTTACACACCTTGTCGGTGTTGATGTGGTCACTTAGTTACTTGTTTCTAATTGTTGAGTATTATTTTACTGCCATCTTCTAAGTCTTTTTTAGCATGAACTAGAGACAAGGTTAGAATTGGGATTTGTGTGTTGTAGGGGCATTGGTAGAGTAAGGATAAGAAATAATTTACTGAGGAGTGCAGGGAGCCAGCCCCCAAACGACTGTGAGTGTCCCCAGTGCTCTGTGCTGACAAGAGAATGAGGAAAATAAAGACAGACAATAGAAACAAAGTAGAATTTGTAGAGTAGGCCCAAGAGGTCAATGCCCTTTGTGAGAGAGACAGCAAAGACCTTGAACTCTGAAATGAACTCTTTTTTTTTTTTTTATTTCTCTTCAGTAGTTAATGGGTGTTAACAATAACAACAACATTCATCATCTCTGAGATTTCTCTTGCCCTAATTCTGGATTACCCACCCAATAACCCTTTAAATATTTTTATTACTTTTACTTCTAAAGATACTTATCAATCATGAGCAGGATTCTAGAAAACAAAGAGATTGGGAGCATGGACTTTGGAGCTGGATGCCACCCAGCTAACCTTTTGTTTCCTACCAGGCAGGTTAGTTGATGCCTTACTCGTCTTCAGGAGCTGGAAGAAGCAAAGCTGAATACTCTTATCTCACACATAAGAACTAATCTTTCCTGCTCAATGAGTCAGCTTCACTCACGTGTTTTCTTCAAATGGCTTCCCAAGCCCTTTCAGGCCCGCAGCCAGGCCCCTGTGGACCTTTTCCATGGGGTCCTTTCTGGCTCCAGCTAGACCCTTGCAGACCTTTTCCTGAAGTCTTTTGATGTTTGTGCCAAGTTGTCTCATGAAACCCCAGGGAGAGTGTGTTCGTTTTGGAGGCTCATGTCCTCTCCCATTCTCCTGCATACCTGATCCTGATCCCATAACTTTTCATACAATCATTCCAGTATTATATCAGTCTAAATCTATTCCCATAACCCTCATTTCCCAAATGTTCACCCACAGAGGAGAATTGAATAGGATAGTCAAAACAGAAAAGTGATGGATTAGATTAATCCATGTTAAAATTTAACAGATCGACAGTAGAGAAAAGGTAAGACCAGAGAGAAACTAGTAAGAAAGCAGCCAAAATGATAAACAATAGGGTTCATATGAATACTGAGTATGAGAAGAAAAATAATAATATCATTACCAAGAGGATAGCATTCACCGAATACTTTAAATGTGTAAGACACTGTGCTAGGGACAGAGGAAGGAACCAGTATGTTTGCCTTGATGAATGGACCAACATATTTGGAGAGCAAGGAGAAATAAAATGTATTTGGAGAACAAAGAGAAATCAAGACATTTGTTCTTGCACCAAAATAAGGAAAGCTATTTAATAGAAAAGAAAAAATGAAAAAAAATTAGAAGTTTTATATGTGACATTCAAATGTATTGATATTTACTTCTCCAGAAGTAAATACTTTCAAGATGATGACAAGCCTAGTGAATGTCTTAGAAACTAGGTAAGGGACTAGGATGATAGGGAATCTAGAACATGGCTATTGACGTCCTCCAAGATGATGCCAGGCATGTGGCGGCTACACCTGCTAACGGAAGATAGGGTGATGCCAGCTCAATCAACCTCATGTGCCCTGATTTGTAGGACAGTGGGGAATAGGACCATGAGATAGGCAATGCCACTGGACGTGTTTTGAGATTCGTACATTAATTTTTTTTTTTTTTAGAGGCAGAATCTCACTTTGTCACCCTCTGTAGAGTGCTGTGGCATCACTGCTCACAGCAACCTCCAGTCCTTGGGCTTAGATGATTCTCTTGCCTCAGCCTCCCGAATAGTTGGGACTACAGGTGCCCCCCACAACGCCTGGCTATTTTTCTATTGCAGTTTGTCCGGGGCTGGGTTTGAACTCACCACCCTCAGTATATGGCACCCTACTCACTGAGCAACAGGCACCACCTGAGATTTGTACATTAGTCTTAAGCAGAATTGAAAGTACTTTCCAATCCAAGACATCAGCTTTAAGGCAATGCGGAGAAGGAAATGCAATTGAAGTATAAGGCGGTTTGTTGTCAGTATACCAGGAAGTTCCAAATGGTATGGTCACATAGGCTGTCCCACCAGCAGTCTGTGGGCCACATGCAGATTCTGTGGGGATGATTTTGTGTATCTCTGGTGGCATTATGCACAGACCATTTTTTGGCTCATCAGATTTTTTTTTTTCCCATTTCTGGCCGGGGCCTGGTTTGAACCCACCACCACTGGTATATGGGGCTGGCGCCCTACTCACTGAGCCACAGGCATCGCCCTGCTCATCAGATTTTGTTAGTGTTTGTGTGTTAATGTGTGGTCCAGGATAACTCGTCTTCTTCCAATGTGGCTCAGAAAGGCAAAACGGTTGACACCCCTGCTGGGAAGTACAGAATCCTAGATTGATCAGAAAAAGGAAAGAAAGGGCTGACGAAAGGTGCTCGCATGTAGGCAGTGCAGTATGCACTCATTGATTTCATACTTCTAAATAAAATACGGGCCAATTGGCGCTAGTGAAGTAAATAATTAATTTGGAGTAAAGCATACTTCAAAAGTTGTGGAGCCTAACACAGCCACACACAATCCCTTTCTCCTCCTCCCCTAACTCTACTCCTAAGACAAAGACACGAAAGATATGGGTAGACTCAACCCCCAGGAGTTCACCAAAAGACCCTAACTTTCTAAACAACTTGGAGAATTTGCCCACCCACTATGGCCCCATATAAAAGGGGTCTCTAACCAACCCCCCTGGGTGCAGAGGCCATGTTTGTACTGGGTGGGCGGGGCACCCTTCCACCTCCTCTTCCTTTTTCTTTTTTTATTGTTTCAGTTTCATTGAAGGTACAAAGAGTTAGGTTACATTGTTTGCATTTGTTAGGTAAAGTCCCTCTTATAATTGTGTCCTATCCACAAGAGGTGTGCCAGACACAGTAAACCCACGTCCCACTCCCTCCCTCCTCCCCCACCTATTTCATTATTCTCCCAACCCCCACCTGGAATTGATTTGAGTTTTTCTCCTATGGGGGTATGTATTAGATCCTCTACTGACTTCATATTAGACTTGAGTACACTGGATTCTTCTCCTTTCTTGTGGTACTTTACTAAGAAAAATGTGTTCCAACTCTATCCAGGTTGATACAAAAGATATAAAGTTTCCATCTTTTTTTAATGGCTGAATAGTATTTCATGGTATACATATTCCACAGCCCATTAATCCGTTCCTGGATCGGTGGGCATTTAGGTTGTTTCCACATTTTGGCAATTGTAAATTGAGCTGCAATAAATAGTCTAGTGTAAATGTTCTTATGATAAAATTATTATTTCTTTTTTCTTCTGGGTAGATGCCCAGTAATGGGATTGCAGGGTCAAATGGGAAGTCTAATTTGAGTTCTTGGAGAATTCATACTTCCACCCTCCCCTGTGGGGTTAGAAATCTCCACATGTGTTTCTCATGTATGGCTCATTCGAGTGAGCCACTCCGGTCACGCAACACTCTTCAGTAAGCCTGGCCTGAACACTCCTCTGCCACCTTGTCTCTGGGAGCCACTGCTGACCCTTTCACGTAGTGCCAGAGGACCAGGTACTGGTCACTGACGGGAGGCTGGCTGCCAGCTTCCCTAGCCAGCCCAGTTTTCTTAGAATCTAGTCTAGTTGTGCCCAGCCCCGACTCCACTGATTTGCCTGCTGGACAGTCCCAGAGGATTTTACCCCAACTTCCATTCCAAAACGAGTAAGTTCTCTAAACAGCTTCAAACAGAACCCCCTTGGCTCAGTCTTTGACTTAGTCCCTACTCCCACGTCTCCATGCCCCCCTGGCTGCTTCTTCTGCATTGGGTCACATCTAATTGGAGGGCTCTGTCCTAACTCTGTGCTCTCTTCTGGGGTCCAGGACCTCAAAACCCAACACTGGACCCTGTTTTAAACTTTTAAGGTCCCATGGATTTTAAGTTCTCTGAGAAAAATAGGGACTCCTAAGCTTTCTCAGTCTTTCTGTGTTTTTCACATCTGTTTCTTGGGAACAAGGGATATCTTCTTTTCCACTATCTGAGACATGGCTGCTGGTCCTTCCATCTCCCTTAACAGAGACACCCATGGGTGTCTCCGCTATCCCCAACATAAATTAGAAAATGAGAGCTTTAGGGCAGTGCCTGTGGCTCAGAGAAGTAGGGCGCCTGCCCTATATGCTGGAGGTGGCAGGTTCAAACCCAGCCCCGGGCAAAAACCGCAAAAAAAAAAAAAAAAAAAGGGAACTTTAATTTCTATATCTGAAAGAACTTAAATAATTTCTTCCAAATAAAAAATAAAAATGGCTGATGGAACAAAATCCCCGATCTTCAGGCCTTTCTCTCCTCTGCTCTTACCCCTCCCTATACAAATCCTTGGCCCACACTTCCCTCTCTCTCTTCCCCAGTTTTCCTACCTGTCTTCCCTCCTCCAGGGATTTCTCCAGCTCTGACCACTGGTCTGCCTCCTAACCCGCCCCTGGAGTTCAAGGCCCTTCCTTCTCCCCCACCCCACAGATCCTGGGACTGCTCAAGCCTTCCTTCCCCCACCTCAACAGTTGTGCACCCCTCCCCCCACACACAGAGCCAGGAGGCTGCAGAGCCCGTGGTTCCGGCTCCTGCACCCTGGCAGCTGCCCACAGCTCCTGCAGCGAGGGCCTGGAAGCCACTGGGCTCCTTAGGCCACTGCTGTTTCAAGCACCCGGTGCACAGGTTCGGGCAGGGCAGGGAGAGCTCACAGACCCAGCAGCTGCCTCACCCGACCTCTTTCCTGGCTTGTCTCTGCCCCAGCCACTGGCTCCTGCCCCTCCTGGGGCTTCCCTACCCATGCCTCCTGCTCCAGATGGAGAGAGGATAGGGAAAAAGAGAAGAAAGCAGAAAAGGTTTCCAATAGTGACTGCCGATTTGAAATGTCTGTGGAGGTGGTCACTCAATAGGCCCGAGCGAGAAGACCACACTCTTTTACAGAACAGAACCCTGTCCACTACTACAACTCTGAGTCCCTAAAATAAAATACCCCAAAAGGCATCTTTCGCTAGAACCCTGGAGCCATGTCTTCTCCAAAGGAGAAAGGCCCTAGAAGGGAGAGAATAATTGCCTCAAGCAGGAGACTGTATTCACCTTCTGGAGCCAGTGGTTCCAATGGCTTCCAACTTACCTGTGTGTCTGCCTATAAAACGGGCTCAACTTCCTCAGACCAGGATGGCCTTAAGTAACTTATTCTCCAACATGGGTAATTAAATTAATTTACATAATATCAAAGTCAGATCCTCTAGTCTTCCTTAATTTTAAATTCCTTTAATTTTCTCTCTCTGATTTCCATCATTAAAATAAAATAACATACAGCCTCTCTATTATATATTCCACAGTTTCTCAGTTCTCTAGAAGATAAAATCATCTTGCTCATGCTTTTATTACTTTACAGTTGTCCCACCCCACCCCACCCCAGCCTAGATCTTATCATGAGAGAGGAAAGGGGCCTTTATCCTTTTTTACAGGACACCTGATGTTTCCACAGGAACAAGTCAGGTCTGGTCTGAGAGGGCGTCATCTGGCTCCAGGAACAAGCTGCCCACCGCTCTCTACATGAGGGATCCTGGTTCAATAGCCCCTGAATCTCTGAATCTTAACCCTCTTGGTCCCCTTTACTGCACTCCTCGTGTTATTAACCATTGCTTCTTGTGTTATACAATTACTAGCCTCATTTATTCCAGACAGAATAAAAAAGACGGCAGGCGCAGTTGCCGCCCAATTTCTACCACTCCCAAACCCTCTCTCCTGGTACCATAAACCCACACAGTCCGGCCAACACCCAACTCCTCCCACTGAGGACAACTATGACCTCATCTAGCCAGATGCAATTTTGGAAGACAGAGCATCATTTTGGGAATGTTGTGAGGCAGCGTCTAGTGCAGCAGCAACACATAAACCTTTCCCCTCCCCCTCTTCCTCCTCTCTTCCTAAGACAAAGGCACAGAAGATCTGACTAGCTCTACCCCCCGCCCCAGAAGATTGTGCCAAAGATCCTAGCTTTCCTATAGCCCCATATAGAAATGTTCTCCTGGCTCGGCGCCTGTGGCTCAATGGGCTAAGGCACCAGCCACGTACACCTGAGCTCACGGGTTTGAATCCAGCCCAGACCTGCCAAATAACAATTACAGCTGCAACTAAAAAATGTCCAGGCATTGTGGCGGGCGCCTGTAGTCCCAGCTACTTGGGAAGCAGAGGCAGGAGACTCTCTTGAGCCCACTCTTTTGAGAATTGGAGGTTGCTGTGAGCTGTGATGCCACAGCACTCTATCCAGGGTGACAGCTTGAGGCTCTGTCTCAAAAAAAAAAAAAAAAGCTCTCCTATCGTCCCCTGGGCATGGGTGCCACTATTGCAGTGCTCAGGTAGGCCACTCTCCCCTCTCAATAAGCCTGGTGTGAACATCTGCACTGCGGCCTCATCTCTGGGCTCCATCGTTTACACCGTTCTCATGTGAAGTTAGACCAGTGGTTTACTGCCTGATTATTAACAAATACAGCAAGCGTGCCTCTGTGGTGGGGGTAGGAGAGCCAGTTTGACTCAACTCTTGTGCTGTTCTTCTCTTGTGCCCATATACACAAATTAATAAGTACAAATAAAAATCGTTATAGATGGTGTTGTCACGTTGACTATTTCATCATCAAAAATATGATGAAATATCTCCCAATAACTATATTAAATGCTCTCTCATTTTCTCTCCCCTTATGAGAGCAAAAAATAAATTGAATTAGATAAATCTAACTCCTAACATTAAATTCTTTTTTTTTTTAAAGTTGGGCCTTTGGCTGAAAATGTTGAAAGTTAATAACTTTCTTTTTATCTTTGTATTATTTGATACACATAGAAACCATTAACAGGTCTGAATTTTAAGTACATCACACGGAAGTTATTTTCACACTTTGATATTTGCATATTATTTCAAAAATAAAATCTGCCACCTTCGAGCAGTTCATACTTTGGGGACCTCAGTGTGCTTCATCGTCAAGGGAGAGTGTTTTAAAAGTTAAAAAAATACATCCTGATTATTTAACTTCTGTGTGTGCCACTTGCCCAGTTGCCGAGCACGTGTTAGAGCAGGAGTTGTAGCTGCTCTGTGTCTGAGTCTCCACCTCTCCTGGGCTCCATCCCACTCGCCAATGTTGACATTTATTTGGAAATAAAATTGGGTCCAACCACTAAGGGTGTTATAAATCTCCCATAGAATTGACTAGACATAGGAACTAAATTGAATTGATGGGTTTCAGGACAGACTACCCAATAATATTCTGCCTTAGTATTTGAGAAAGCAGAAAGACACGCTCGCTGTGCTCTCATCTCTCCTGAAGTCCGTCTAACGAGCCTCACTCTTGGGGTGTCTTCCTTGTTTCTGGAGGAAAAGGTTGTCCTCATCGCCAAAGATACAGTGACCCGGAGAAGAATATGACCAACAGGCCTTGCTAATTCCCCCCACTTTATTACCATTAGATCATAAACCTGTGTCTGGTCACACTTTTGCATAACTATTCTCACTTTATCATACTTAAGTATGAAAAGGTGTTCATTTCTGAAGTTTCTTGTGTCGCATAAAATTTATATCAAATAAATTTGCTTTTTTTTTGTTGGGGCGGTTGTGTTTTTTGTCTGTTTTGCTAAACTTTGTTAGAGGGGCCTCAGCTGTAACCTTGGGGATTAGTGAGGGAAGGGAGCTTTTCTCCCCTGGAATGTCCTCAGAAGCTGTAAACCCAGCAGGCAGTCTCCATTTTTCCAAAATTCTGGTAGCGAGTATGGTCATAGGTAACTTCTAAGGTATAAAATCATTCCAATGAGTAGAGAACCGTTATATAGAATCCTTTACTAACAAAAGCATCCAACAACTTAGAGACCTAAACTGGATAGCTGGGCACAAGCCTAACAATCTTCCCTTCATTCATTTGACAGTGTCGGTGAGCTAGTACAGGGGACAAGGACAAAATGAGCATGAATCTGATGAGGAAGAGCTCACAATCTATGGCAGAGGACACATGAATAATCAAGCACTTTAAGATAATTAATAAATGTAACCCCTCATTTGTAGCTGAAGCGTCTGGAACATTCACCTATTGTTAATCACTTTTAAATGAAAACAGTCAAGGACATAATACAAAACCCTTGTTTGCTTCGTCACATGGGGGAGTCTTCAGTTCCTTTAGGGTCTTTTTCAAATGTCTATCAGGCATCTCTTCCCGTCCAGGCGCTTCCCTCACCCTCTCTGCCTGTCCGGCCCTGGATGATTTCTCCCTTTCTGTACCTTCTGGCAAGGTCCTGGCTCCTGCCTAGGACAGCAACAGATCCTTATAGGCCTTCATGCAAAGAAGCAAGAGCCCTTCAAACTCTCCAGAATGGAGTAGCAACCAGATAAACCTTTCTCTGTGAGCATAACTTCACACCAAAATTTCCCCATAGTATCCCCCTAAGTATTTTTACATAATACTGTTCCAATACTAATAGGCAAAGTCTGGCAGTGTGGAAAAATGCTTCAGCTCATGGCTTCTGGAAGGATACCTGGTTTGAAACACTGTTTAGACAGGATGGGACAGTTTCACTTCCTCATCATATTATTTGGGTATAATACTAATATATTTAAGGGGCAGTGGGGAGGGAGCAGTTAGGGGAGTTAACCACAGAAAGTTTAAGGGAAACTCACCTGGCCGTAGGAAGACAAGAGGGCAACTCTGGAGACACAGGGTACTAGGCACGCAGGCTTCACGCTAATCTCCTGCTCCGGCCCTCAATCTCCTTTTATCTGGAAGAAATTTCTACTGTTCTGATCTCCAAAAGAAACCCCCTTGCTGTGGCCCATCACAGGGAACTGACTTTAGTGGGTTAATGCAGCCTTTCCCCGTTACATGCAGGCGGAGAAGTGACTCTCCCTCTCCGGCAGGTTAGTTTTCCTCACCAGGTGGGAGGTTCTTTTTCCATGATGGGGCCTGACTGGCTCCAAGAGCGCAGGGGTCCAGCCTCTGACCTTTCATCTCTGAGTCGCCTTAGCATTCCTCACATCTTCTGCTTCTCTGACACTTGTATTTGGAGAATTTGTTGTTGATTGTGCCTCTTTACCAGTTAAAATTTCACCAAACATGTTCTATTTCAGCCTTGTGGTCCCCTAAGTTGTTGCCCTGTGTATGCAGCTCCCTCATCTGAGGGTATTTAACTCACCCATCACTGTCCTTGGCCTTGAAAGTCTAAGGTCAGTCTCACCACTAGTGCACTGCCAGTGGGTCTACCCCATTAATGGGAATAACTTTTCATAAACTTATCAAAGGAGGGTTGAAGAGAAGAGAAATGAGCTGTCTGCCTTGCCTCCTCTGGCACTGTGAAAGTTTTTAAGATCAGAACCACATCCCCTCTCTCTTGATAACTATTTCTTTAATCTTTTTTAAGTTTTAGAGTCCTTATTCAATTATTGCTTCCATAAGTTGAGGGAATATTCATTCATAATATGACCCTTAGCTAAACACCTTGGATCCTACAAAACATTGCATGCAGGTACTTAAAATATATACATATTATATATTGACGGAGTTCAGGACAGACTACCCAGTAATATTCTGCCTTAGTATTTGAGAAAACAGAAGGACATGCTCGCTGTGCTCTCACAGGGGAACTATCACAAAAAGAATTTTTCCAATTAAGTAGCATTATCTGTGAGGTCACAAGGAGAGCAATAAAGAAAGTTTTATATCTAGAAGGAGTAGTCTTTGTAGACTTAGAAGCCAATATTTTAAAAATTTTATCCTTAATGGCTCTTTGAATAGAAAACATGGCAGTGGAACATAATTTAAAGAATTTAGTCTTACATCAACAGAAATTGATATAAAACCTCATTTACTAGCTGCTATTCTTGAATTATTTACCTTCTCCATGTTTTGTTTCCTCTTCTATAAAATGGGTATACTAATTCCTATGTCATATAATTTTAACATAATGAAATGAGAAAACATATAAAGCATCTAATGGGGTAAGTTGATTACCATGATAAACTACAACAACAAAATCCCTCTACTTTTCACTATGTTGAATTTATATTATAATATTTAATTGTCAGGAGTCACTGTGGAATTTCTTGCAAGTTAAAAATATCCAATTGATTTACCTTTCATAAATATTTAAATATAGTTTTCTAAAGGAATCCAAAGGAGGACCTTACTTAAAGGAATTTTATAATTTATTTAGCACCTACCTTCAAAATAATTACAAAAAATTATGTTATTCTTATAGGTACATAGTGAGTATCCACTGACACTATTTGTGCCATACTCACATCTATAATATATGCTTTATTCTCTTAGTCACCGAAGACTCTACATCCAAGAGGCTGTTTATTTTTGCAGATCATGAAAGTGCTGCAGTTAGTAATTGATATTATTACATATGTTTACTGCTGATGGCAGTGACACAGCTGAAATATGCTTGCTTTTCTATGCTGCAAACTGAAGGGATACTGAATCTGATTTCAATTCTACAGTGAATGTCAGCAAAACTTCAACATGCGAAGTGAAGAAAGCAGGAGCAGTTGATAGATGTCCTTTCTGAATCAGTCTCAGAAAATAGAAAGAATCAAATGTCTGCAGTAACATATGCTGCCGTCTCTGACAGAGTCTCTGCACTGAACCCTAACTCGCTGGTTCCCAGCAGCCCAGTGTGATCCCCAGAAGGAGCCATGTCATCAGGAGCCAGGCTCAGGGTTCTCTTCCTAGAAGGCACGTGTTTTGTTTGTGGTGGCAAAGTGATATGTTTTTCACTACACTAGGTAAGTGTCAAAGATGGGCAGAAAAGAAAAATCCAGGCATATTGAATCCAGAAACATCTTTATAAAATGATTTTCAGTAAAGTAAATTTTGTGTTGAAAATAAGGGAAAGTGGATCTTTTTAAGTTTAGTGAATATGTCTAAATGTTTTACTTAGGCAAATACTTATATATTGACATCATATAGTGAATTCACTGTGGGTGAGCATAGGGGTGAATCTTTTCCCAAAGATTAGGCATGTTCAGTGCTTTTTATTTCATACTTTTAAGTTATAATTCTTTATGGACTTTAGGCTGTTTCTGAAGAGAGCAAACATTTTCATCCATATTTATACTATCACTAATACTCCAGCAAATTAATGTACTTTCATATATCTCATCTTGTTTAATTTTTATAACAACCAGGTGACCTATGTTTCATTACATTTTAATCCTAATTTTATATATTAGGGCATCAAGCCTTAAATAATGGAAATGATTTGTTTGGTGTCCTGTAGTTAAGAATTATCTCAGTGACAGCTCTATTTCATCTATTTGGATTAAGCTGAGTGTTTGTTTTTGCTATATCAGAGGGTCTTATCTTCTTGCTTTATATCACTTACTGTCACACTCAAAAAGAGGAAAAGCATCATTTTTTTACCTATTATTTTATTACCTACAACTGACATCAATGGGTGTGCTCCTCCCTGAGTCAGGATCACAGAATTTTAGATCTGGAAGATTTTAGAGATGATGTACTTCAATTCTGGTACCAGATTGGCAAATTCTTTTTAGGCATATACTTTCTATAATCTTGGCAGACCTTCTCCATTGTTCCTATTCCAAGTTTATCAGCATGCCAGTTTCTAACTTTACTTATGAGGTCTATGTACTCTGGATCAGTTGTAAACCTTTCAACTAAGATGTTGAACAAATCAACAGGGTAATTGAGGATATAGAGTAAAAAGACTAATTTCAAAGGTGTGGGCAGGGTGAAGAGAAAGCAGTAAGAGATGGTTCAGTACCTGGGAATCATTGTCTCCCTTTGGCATGAAAGGACCAGGGGAAGGAGCAGATGCTGTAACCCAGAGAGAGGAGCTAAGGAGAAGGCCGCGGTGAAGTTGCACAGATAAATCCAGCATTACAAGAACCCTAACTTCACTTTTCTCTGAACTGCCTGCATCCTTCCATACCTCCTATTACCCCAAGTTGGAAGCCAGGTGGTGTCTTAACCCAAGCATGTTTTAAAACAGAGCCTGTGTTATCACGTTGTATAGGCGTACAACCCCAGGGGAGCAAAAGTGAGGAAAAGGAGAAGGAAGCAAAAGACAGAGCAAAAACACAGATGGAGAGTGGCGCAACTACACAGCAAGCAGATTTCTCGGTTTCACAGAACATTCCAGAGAAGTGATATGAAGTCCTCCTGTCTTTCACGAGTCTTTCATCTTACCAGCTCCACTGGCTAGTACGAGCTCCAGGAAGAGTCAGCTCACCTCATCCTATGGGTTGTGTCGTGTGTGGGGACTGAGGAGCTTCACGATGTCCCCTTCTAGGAGCAACGGGGGAGACGTGTGGTGCAGGGAAAGGAGAGTGGGTATGAGCTCAGGCTCTGTGTAGATGTGACTGTCCCCAACCTGAAGGAAAGCAAGCAACCATGGCCGGGAGCAGCAGCAAAAATCTAACTGAGTCATCTTCACCACAATGCCAGCTCTTGCTAGGACTGCATGAGAAGACAAGCAGGGCAATGACGCTGATCTGGGGCCACATAAAGTGAACCTGGTGCAGTGGGTGGGGATGTCCATAAAAATCGCCTTCACAGGACACAACGGTAAGGCAGGAATTGGGGGGATAAGAGCGAGAACTGAGTCCAGATAAGCAAACAAAACATATCCACCACGTGTGTAAAGGGTGGGAAAAGCTTCTACAAACTCACAGCTAAATACTGAATGCATTCCCTCAAAATTTGTATGTTAAAATCCTTTCTTCTAGGTGATAGTATTAGAAGATGAGGAGTTTAGGAGATGACTGAGTAATGAGAGTGGAACCTTCATGAATAGGAAAATACTATTTTTTTATTTTTATTAAATCATAATTGTGTACATTGATGCAATCATGGGGCACAATGTAGGAAAATACTATTTAAATAAACAAACAAACAAAACCCTAAAAAGACGCCTTAGCATTTCTGCCATGTGAAGACACAGAAAGAAGCCACTATCTATGAATAAGGAAGATGAGCCTCTACATGGAGCCTGGCAGTAACTTGACCTTGAGCTTCCCAGCTTCCAGACCTGAGAGCAGGCTACCTTGTCTGTAGTGATTTTGTGACAGCCTGTAGAGACTGAGACAGTAGCCATGCCATCTATTACAACAACAATGTATAGCAAAACCTTATTCTTTTCAGATTTCTCAAGCTAATGTAAGTTTAGTAGTGTGATCTAAAGTCTTTGAATTTATTCATAGAAAATGTCATTCTGTTTCCTATAATGGCTTCCTTTCCTCCAACCCCCAGTAAAACTGCACAGCTGCTTACAACTCATTCTTACTATCCTACTACCCTTCCACTCTCCTCCTGTCTGGTCTGAAGGTGACACATTTGTATCTATATGTGTGTGTGCATGACTATTTAATTTTGAACACTGATTTAATTTAAAAGTATGTACTTTCAGGACTAAAAACCAAAATAAAGGCATGTATTATTTAATTATACAACAGACCACCAGAGATGATATCTCATCTTCTTCAGAAAAAAAAAAAAAAAAGTCAAGGAATGGTTTATTGGCTTACTCATTCACTCAACAAGTATTTATGGGGTTTCTAATTTACATTAGTCACTCTAGTGAATGGTGAAAATAAAGAAGGAAAATTGGTTGGTGTTATAATCTCTCCCTGCCCTTCAACAGATATAGTCTCCCAAGATCTACTAACTTTTAGCCTCCAACAAGGTACCGTTCACACTAGAGAAACAAACGCCATATTCTGAGTCTTCTCATAGAATTTGACTTTTGCTACCTGAGTTCTGTCTCCTCCTCAACTTGAAAGTCTTACCAGTGTTAAGTCAGAGATTTACATATGCATTTCAGTGTTTAATTCCTTCTTAGACACTGCATCACCACTGATGGTTAACATTGTAATTTTTTCTCTCTCATAATAAATCTCAATTATAATTATCGGTTAAAGATAATATAATTTCCTCTCTTCAGGATTGTAAAAACTAATATTACCTAGAAGTGTATTTTCATTCATTAATGTCAAATATTATCTTGTTACCTGTAATTGCGATTGGAACTACATGGAAACAAACAAACAAAAAAACTTGCTTAACTCAGCTGCCCAAACTTAAGTAACAATTTTTGCAGGTGTTCTGTAATTTACTTAGATGGTTGCTCCCAGGGCACACCCTTGATCTACCCTTGAGGCATGGCATTAGGCCTCCAAGTACAAAGCTCAGAAAGGAATTGTGCAGGTGCAAAGAGAATCCACAGATGAATTGTCAAATGCCTAGCTTTGTACTCCTCTGATTCTGAAGATAATGTCATTGGTCTGGTTTGTATTAACTTTTGATAAAATCTGAATTAGAAATAAAGACTAGAAAATACTATAGAACAAAGGAGATTGAAAAAATCAATAAGATCTTAAAAATTCATAAATTATTCTGATGCTTATTCCCCACTCTGAAATCTACCCTTGACAAGTTGCATATACAAAGTCGCTTTTGTAAACATGGTACATAAAATTCCATCTATATTATTCATTGTCCCGCTATAGATAGGCATGGATAAGATACACAAATAAGGTTTTGTTTCTTAATATGAATGTTCTTTTAGTTTAAGTGGTGGGAGGAGGTCTACAAATAGAGAAAATTCAAGAAGTATAATTCCTCCTTAAAACACAATATGTATGATATTCATCTGATGTTCATCTGATAATGACCGTAATAGCTAAATACACAATAATAATTTTTTGCAGTAAGGAAACACAATAAAATAAGCTAATGACTCTAGAGTTACTATGGCTTTTAAATAGTTTAAAGAGTCTAATTTCATAAAAGAAGTGCATGCTTTTGTAAATTTTTTTCTCTTTCCACATTTAAGTTTGAGGTTGGAAGTGAATGGTAGAAATTAGCAGCACCTGAGTTCTGGAAGAAGCTCTAGACCCCAAGTGTCATTACCAAACTCAAACTTTGTTTTCTTTCTTTGGCTATGCCATACTTTCTGCGGCCTAAGACAGAATGTTTTCTTCTGTTTATTTGTTTATTTCATTAATATGAAAACCCAGTTTTGGCCCCATACCACCTTGCTAATGTTTATGTATTTCAGATCTGTGTAAATGAAAGTAGAGTTCATTTTAAGCTGTCTCTACTTTAGAATAGAAGTGCATCAAACAGCATCAAATAGCATTACAGAGTGAACATTATTTCAATGAACATTTCCTGAATACAATCTTAAGTCATAATATTTTAGCCCCTTCTTGTATTTGCTAATAAATATGCTACGGCTTAGAGGTATTGATTTAATGGGGCAAGAGCATAATTAATAAACCAAGGAACAAAAAATGGAATCAAGATAATTTGCTTCTGAATCCAGCACATTTTTTCACTATTTCATGCTGATGGAGTCTATGTAGATTGTAAACCAATGTTTTCATGATATAAAGTCTGTCCAGCTCTATCACCTAGGTGTTCTTCACAACATAACTTCAGTTCTACCTCTCAGATTCTGTAGATAAGAATCCCTAGCACCTGCATTTTTAACAACCAGCTCCCCAGGGGATTTGACACTTACTACAGTTTGAGAATACTTCCAACAGTGTGATGTCTTATGGACACTCAGTGAAGACTGGCCACCTGGTTCCCACATATTTGAATTGAATCGAACAAAATATCTCTGATTCAGATATCGGCACTGAGTCTGACAGAAAAAAACAAAGCAAAACAAAAAAACCTTCACATAATACTAAGTCCGGCTAATCTATTTAGTCAGGAAGGTGGTAACATAAATCAGCTCTCTTCCCTTAAATCAGATGCACGGAGTCAAATTCATCTGTTGCCCCTTACTTCTCCAAGGAAGTAGGCAATGGGTGCAAAATGTGTGGAATAGACACTTACTTCTCCACAGCTAAAACTTGTACTCAGGTGGAAACAGTCAGATTCTCAAGGAATGTTTAGCTGACAGCTTTTGATTCTATCGAGCCCCAAATTCAGAACTGACAACATTCTGAAAACGGATTGCAAATTCCATTCATAAGCTTAGAAATGCAGAATTGAGCTTAATACTTATATTATTACGACTATCAGGAATGCATTAATATAATTTCATTTTTAATGAAAATGATGCAGTTTTCAACTGACAATGTTCAGCAAGAATCAAGATAGCATATTTAAAATGTCAGGTTTTGTTTTATTTTGTTTTAAGGCTCTGGAAAGAAGAGAGGACGGAGGACATTTATGGAAGCCTGATTGAAAACACCCAAATGTGTGCATCCGTCTACATAGCCGAAGTTTTCTCATTTCAAGCCTGAGTAATTTAGATCATCTGGCAGGCATGTGGGCTACAAGGCCACAGACTCAAGTCGGTGTCAGTTCCCTTTGTACAGAGACAATCAGGCAGCAAGGCACACTGTAATTTTTCTTTTATGTTTCAAAGGGTACTTTAAGAAAGATTGCGTTCTTCCCTTACATTTTCTCCCCTTACATTTTCATTGCCACAGCTGGAGTCTCCCTCCTAAATGGCATATTAGGGCCCGCAAGCACTTGACGTCTGTCTCCTCTCCCTTGACTGACACAATGTGTGTCAAAATGTAAATAGGCTAATGCAGAAAGCACATGAGTTCAAGGAGAAACTCTAAAACTGTTTCTGAAATGATTCTGATAGGTCAGCCTCTGAGAAATTTCAGCGTGTGACCTTCTAGCCTTCTGTAACTCTAAGCTGGTGGATTTATAAAGCTGTGCTAATGCCTGCACTCATCTATACCCACGGAAGAGACTAAAACACTCTCCCTCCCCGACATGAGCACACAGTACTTTTGCAGTGATCTAAAGCAGATCACTCACAGCTTGCTATACAACTCCTTACAGCTAAATTAAATGAAGATCATTTCAGATTCCTTTACTGGTTAAGAAGAATCTGTATCATGGTTGCAGTTAGAAGAAGTCAGATTCTCTCAGCAGGTCAATTACTGAATCAACTTTTCTTTACCCTTTTTACTTCCCACATTTACTGAGTGCCTGGGCTTTCCAAGTACACTGCTAAGAATAGAAAATCTTTACCTTTAATAAGCTAAATAATTATACTCCTGTGTCAGTAACGTTAAGGTGTTCATCCTCAACCATTTTGGCACCAGGAACCTGTGTTATGGAAGACCATTTTTCTATGGAGTGGGGTAGGAAGACGGTTTCAGAATAACTCAAGTGCCTCAAATTTATTGTGCATTTTATTATTGGGCGTATTAAATGACTCATCAGAATTTCAGTGGAAATTCTGAAATTCTAGACCAGTGATGTTCATGAGAGGATCCTAGCTGTGCTGTGAAAATTTTTAAAGGTCACTAATTAAATTATTTTGAAGCAGTTCAAAGCACAGTAAGTATATTCTTTTTTATACTATTTTTTGATTAACATAATTTAAGCATGCCATGGAAGTTTAACTATAGGTTCAAGTGTGCCATGAGATAAAAATGGTGGAAAACACTGTTCTAGACTGTCCCAGTGCTACCATCACTGTCTCAGCTCAACCTCAGTCCATCAGGCATTAGATTCTCATAAGGAAATTAGAACACTGCCAAGTGCAGTTTCCAGCAGGGTTCAAACTGCTGCTGATCAGAGAGGAGGTGGAGCTCAGCTGGTGATGTGCGGGCTGGGGGCTGCTGTAAACACAGATGAAGTAGCACTGACTCGGCTGCTGCCTACCTACTGCTGTGTGGTCTGGTTCCTAACAGGCCAAGAACGTGACCTGTACCACCCTGCGGCCTGGGTCAGGGACCACAGACATAAGCTGAAGGGAAAGAAAAATAATTTTTTCTTCAACCCTTAGAATGTCTCAGTTGGAAAGGACCCCTATAACAAAATACAGATTAACAAGACAAAAAAGAAAGAAAAACAGAAGTTTATTAACTTTGTGGTGACTTTGAATTCTAGCTTATAGAGAGTCTTAAACGAAGAACAGAAAGTTTAGAGAAGTGACAAGACAACTTGTGGAAAGGCAAATGAAAGAAACAAAGATAGTTAATAAAGTTTGTTCATGTCGATTCTCTTGGTCCAACCTCCAGGCAGATCAAGTTTAAAATTGTCTTTCTGGGTTAGTCCTTTCTACTACCCTTTGTCTTTGTAAATCTATGTCCTGCTTTTAGGTGAATAGAGGGAGAGAAGAGAACTTTGTGGTATCTACTTCTTTTTAATTGCTTTCATATTTTGGGATGGCAAATAATAGTCTTCCAAATAGTAAATACTTTATTAAGAGATACTTTCTTAAAATGGAAGGATAAGATTTGCTTGTGGTGTGACAAAACGTCCCAGCCAGCTTCTCCTGATGGGCAAAATGTGGCTGCTTCCTTCTTCCCTGCATTCCCACAATACCTGGCAGCTGACGTTCCAGGTGGGACTAGAATAGGTCTCTCTTCCACACTTCCCATGATGCTTCACACCTCTCATCCCTTGCCTACTTTATCTTTCCAGAGGATCTGTAATGGAAAAAATTGCTTCTGTTAAACATGATCCCTCTTTGTTCTCACACACACACACACACACACACACACACGTGTGCACGCACAAAACACATCAGTCTCACATGCTCTTTTTGAGATTATTATGTGTATGCTGTGATGATACCAACTACTTTTATTTACAGAAAATTAGATCACTATTTGATTCATGATTCATTCTGGCTTTTTTCAAGTAGAAAATGGGCTCATTCAATCCCAGCCCAAATCATAGGTCTGGTCTGGTTTACCAGATCAAAGGATTGTCTGACTGCATTGTTGTAAATTTTAGAGACATAGTCTTACTATCTAAAGTCGTAGTTTTAAATCACACATATATAACTTATCTCCTTTCAAAATGTATTTATTTGAGAACTTGTTTTATTTATATATTTGCATGTAATTGTGTCTTTGTAATTAGATAGGATCGTTTAAATTCCAGTTTCAGCAAATAAAAATGTGTTAATACATAGCTCCAACAAAATAGAGGAGCATATCCTTACATCTCCAAAGTAAGTATTTATTATTTCTTTTAGCTTGGGGCGAAGCTACTGATAGTTAGACATTTTTAATCATTAGATATCAATTTTCCTTCGTTTCACTATTAAAAAGACATCATTTCATAGTTCTGCTGACCTGTTGACGAGGATGCATATCTGGAATATAGTCCTAGCATCCAATGTTAAGCAGTTGCCTCATCATTTCATAGTGAAATTTTTTCATTAATAGTGCATAAATTTCAAGGTAAAAAGGGTGATAAAAATAATTTACATTTGTAGAGATTTTTAAGTATTAAAACAAATACTAATTAGTTTTATTCTCACCACTCTAAGAGAAGATAAAATCAATAGCAGATATAAAAAGTTTTAAGCAATATGATGAATGATTAGTGTTTCCCCTACAAGCAGAAATGAAAAGGTCTCTCCTATAAAACCATTCAATTTGCCCCAAAGTGAGAATTCCTGGAATGGCAATTTGGTTTGCTTTCTTGTGAAAATGAAGAGAAACATTCACAACATCATTCACATTTGGTGAATGATAGTGAGGTGATAATATTCAAAAATTCCATAGGCAAAGATATATTCATATAAATGCGTAACACTTAATTCAGGAGTGGGGAGTGTGCATGAGTGATGGAAATCCACAGATAATCAACAAATTTCTGTCCCTTGAAGGCTTTATTTATACCTTATCCCCAAGGATAGTTTTGGACCTTATCTCTAGCTAGAAGGAAACATTGGCTGCTCTTTCTTCTTCTTCTGAGTTCCCTTCTCAGCTTGCGGCCACAAGGCCCCCCTCCAGGAGTTTCTGTAGCATCTCCACTGGAGGTCATCTTTTTTTCATCACCATCTGGAGGTCTTTTCCCTAACACTTTAGTTCTTCCTTCACCTGATTACAATATCCCACTGATCCCGTTTTGCACTTTCTGCTGCTTAACAGAATCTCTCTTTGGTGTTCCAACACCACAAAGAAGTTAATAATGCATAATGAGCTTGGACATCAATCGCACAAGCTGTAGTGAACGAATAGGACTTGTCTTTCATGGCACTGTGAAGACAGAGCCTGATCATAAGTTCACTGAATTCCCATGTTGTCGAGACGAACACATAGGCAAATGTTTTGTGGATAGAAACAGTTAAGTATCTGAGCATTGGCTTCTGCAAATGCACCTCTCTCCTCCATCCTATTCATCTGGAAAAATGATAGCTTTCCATATGTCCTTGAAAAATCAGCAGCTAATAGTCTGGAAAAACTACCTTGGTCTTATAAAATGCACAGTTTAATCTTTGCCATTTCCATATAAATCTAAGTTCTCTTTTATTATCTTTGGTTTGGTGTTTTCTTAAAAAATGATGATAACCATGCTTAATTACACTTTCAAAAATATGTCAATTTTAAAAAATATAGGAAACTAGGAAACGTATGCTTTAGTATGTCAAAGCGTCTATGCGCATAATCTTTTTTCTTTCTTTTAGTTCATTAATAAAAAGGAAAATGGAGTCAGCTCTACGAATTGTTGACTTGGAAAAATAAAATACACACACACAATAGACTGACCCTTTGAAACAACTTGGGGACATAGACAAAACATTTGATTTAGGGAGAGGAGAAGAAGTAGGAAGCAATCTGGTATCAGTGTTTGTTCCATTGAGTGTAATTATTGTGTAAATTGTGGCTCTTGACAAAAATCTGTGAGTCCTGTTGCGATGTTGTTAATGTCCCAGGAAGGAGCCTGCTTTCTACAGTGTGATTGCTTACAAAGATGCTGCCGCCTTTTTCCTCCTTTTCCCACAGGAGGTGGGCAATTTGCCAGTGTTTCATTTTCAAGTGCCATTGTTCACCTAGAGCCTTAGGAAAAACTCTTGATTTTTTATTGTTAAGCCAAGCCTAAGCGATGATCTTTAAAAAAAAAAAATTCCTGGAACATTTTATAACAAATGTATTAGGCAAACAAAATTAGCCACTATGGCTAATCACTTATGATTATGGGTCTGTCACTTATTTTTTAACTTAAATAATTTAGTAATTCATGCAGCCTCTGTAATGGTTTATTGGTTTGTGAAATGTGTTTGAGTGGGAAATTTATGGGAAAATTTATGAATCTTGAGTTTTTTCTGTAGTACTTTACCAACATCATTTCATTAGTTAGGATTCTGACAACAAAGCCACAAGGTAATGTTTATCATCTGATTTAATCCTTTTAACATCATACTATGTCCATGACACTAAAGAATAAATGTCTGATTGTCCTGCATTCTAAGGAAATAAGATAGTTATTCATTAAATAAATTGAAGCGTGGGCTAAAGATGTTAGTGATCGTTGTGTGTGAGCTCATGCTGGGACCTTGTGTGAAATAGATTTGGCAGTCTGGGATTAATTTTTCATATTTAACACACAGAACACACTCACGAGGAAGGGTAATTTTCTAAGTTTTATCACGAAGGCTGAAGTATGGTCAAAATCGAAGCCAGAATTTGAAAAGGTTGTATGCAAAATGTAAAACAGACAAGCTTTGCTTTTATCACTCCTAATGGCCTTTTCAGATGGTTCCCATCTTACCTTCATATGTCATGTCTTGCTCACCTCCCAGCACTTCTGATCTGTCACTTGCCCAAGGCTCCCATTGTAACAGCACCCTTATGCTCCCAACCTTTCCCATTTCCCTTATTCTCAGTTCAAAAATTTCCTTCAAACTATATATTTCTTTTGAATCCTACCCAGTCTAGAGAGCAAGGACATTGATTTGTGTTTAAGAGTCAATAGCTGGTAATAGCTATTACTGTGACATCTTCCCAGATATAATTTGCATTTAAGCAGCTGCCTTTAATGGAAAGAACTGGAGAATGCTGATGACTTTAGACTCAGGCTGAGCAAATGAGAGTTATTTTTGGTTACCAAGATGGTCTTGATACCCCTTAGGTGTTTAATCTGTGTAGGAGACATTAAGAGGGAGAAACAGAAATAAATAAGGGTTTTATTTGATTTCCAGCTCTGAAAATCACTAGCTTTGTGACCCTGAGCTAGTTTTTTTAGTGTCTTCAACCATAAAATAGTGCTAATAAGGTTTTATGAGGTCTAAATGAGCAGGATAGCTAAAACTCCTGAAAGGCCTATTATTAAAATGTCAGTTAGAAATCTCTCGGTTACAAATGACAGAAATTCTTCTCAAACCAGAAATTTGCATCCCACCTGCAATGCACATTTTTTAGCAGGCACAACAAGGAATTCTAATATGGGCAGTAACTGGATCATACCCACTTTTCTAGGGGTCCAAGCAATATTGCATCAGGACCCCTAGAGAATGAGAGGCAGGAGAAGATAGAGAACGTCATAGTCCAAGTCAAAAATCATCCAAGATGAGGGTAGCAAGCTCAACAGGCCAAGGGGTATGCATAAAAGAAAGAAATGTCATGCTTAAACAGAATTGTCCACTAAATCTCTAGATATTCAAAGAAAACCTTTGAAATTGGAATGACTTCAGTTTAAGAGAAATAAAAAATATTACCTATAATCAAGGGAAATGGTTGAACCACTATTAGTAATGTTACCAAACCAGAGTAAAATTGTAAATGGTCCAGCCCATCATTTTATATCTATAGAAGAGTAATTATTTTGCCTTTTTTGAAAAGTGTTTTCTCAACAGTGTTTCTTTTTATCATGTAAAATCAGAAAGCTACTCTGTATAATTATCTGCTTCAGATAATACGAGTGAAAGAGAAAAATAATGCCATCATGTTATTATAAACACAGTGACCCTACGCACCTCTGAGACTATCTTAAGGCCCTCTCGACCACACTGCAGCCTTTGTAGCTCCGTTCTCTTGATTTATCTAGGAGCACATGTGAAGGAAAGCAGATATGAATGTTGCTTTTCTGGACATTATTCCTGCTTGTAGATTCCTATCACAGCTATTGTCCCACATTGCATAGCCCCATATGTCCCAGACAATGTTGCACCTGGTTACTTTAACATAGCACATTGTGGTCTGAAGCACCTCACCAGAATCAGAGTGGAAAGTTAAGTTAAATACAACCTTTGGTCAAAACCTAATTGGATAGAAACTACCCTTGGTTAGTAGATAAAAAAGTGCATAAATTAGGAGTAAACTGGTTTTACAGAGGCAGGAGGGTTCCACTGCACCTCCTTGTTCGAGAAGCTTTAGTCTGTCTTTTGTTAGAGTCTTTGCTTCGTGTGATCTGTTCAATTTTTTGTGACATCTTTGAAAACCCACTGACGACTTTCGGTTTTTTTTTTTTTCTATCACAGTGATCTCAGAACTATATTTTGGGACTTAACTGCTTCACAATTTTGGGAATAGTAGTCTCACGTAAGACTGGTGTGGGGAACCCAAAATACAGCCAAGTAGAAAGCTTAAAGAAACCGAATAATGCATTTTTGCAAAGAAAAAAAAAACAAAATTGGAGGAAATATTATATTAATAGGTAAATATGTAAGAGGATTTGCATGCAGGATTATCTCTCTTCCCAGGATTATGCTTCCCTTCACCTAACTGCAAATGTCATGACTTACTTCTCATGAGTAGATTGAGGAAGAAATGGCACTGAATGTCATTCATAGCCAGGTTCTTCAAGGGAATAGAGCATCCTCAGTTGTCTCTTGGGATAATTATCCTTAAAACCCAGACACTATTTTGTGAGAAAAGAGTCTCTGCTCACAAAGAGAGGCCATCTGTACATAATCAGGCCGTCAGCCCCACCTAAGGTCCAGTTAACCTGAGCATCACCCATCTGATGTTTGACTGAAGATTATTTTAGTTCCCAAACTTTGGCCTCCCTTGTTGAAGCTGAGTACAGTGTAGACAAGTTGGTGACTGTTTAGCCCTAACCAACTTGCAAATCTGTGATCAAAATTTATTTTGCCATTTTGTTTTGTTTCATGTTGTTTTTTTTAAACACTATGCCTTAGGTTGGTTTCTTAGGTAGTGAGAAGTATCCAGAACAAAGAACTATTACATCTTTAAGAATTGTCACTAGATATTTGGTGATGATAACATGGAAGTCAATTTTGATTAACTATAAGAAAGACTTATGATGGAAATCTTATCCAAAAAATAAATACATCCTAGAATGAAAGAATTTAATATGGGTACAATTGTATCTTACATTTATCATGTTAAAGTTTTTTTTTTTTTTTTTTCCCCAGAGAAGGAAACATAGACCATGCAAGGTCAAACACTTTGTATCTCTACTTTTGAATGGTCCAGCCCAAATGAGAAGCAAGAAAGCCTGAATCTGAATCATCTTCATTTTTAACTAAACTATTTAAATTGGGAAGTCTTGGGTTTCCTACATCAAGAACTCTTCAAAGAGGGTGATTTCTTACTTGGAATGAGGGAAGTATGAACTGTAGTATAAAGGAATAAAAGGCTGGATAGGTTTTCTGACTAGATGATATACAAGGGCCTTTCCATCACTGATATGTCATGATTCTATGACTTACAAAGGGTGTGCATTTATGCACTTATGCAAAATAACAGTCTTTCCTCTAGCATATTCTTATACTTCTACGTGGTTCCTGTCTCTCAGATTAGTAATACACATTTTTATGTTTCTGAATATACAGTAATTCAGTTGCTAATTATCCCCCAAAGTTACTAAAGCTATTGCATAAATTTTAGTATCCACTGACTTGTTCTTCTGATATTTGTAAAGAGCCTATACAAATACTCCATATTAATGCTATTAATTTCAGCCCATCCAATCTGTATACTTCCAAATGTACTTTTATCTTATTTAATTCTCTTACTCATTGAATTTTCAGGCAATTTTTAAATATTTACAAAAGGTAATAATTATTTAACTAGTTGCATTAATTTATAGATTCATTAGGAAAAAAATAAAAGGAAGTAGAATGAAAATATATCTTAATTGTAGAAAAATGTAATTTTTGGCACAAAGCTACATTGATATGTTGGAACTAAACTGCCATGAAGTAAAATAGTTGCTTTCCTTTTCCATCATTGTAACTAAAATTTTTGAGATGCCTAAGAAAAAAAAAATCAAAAAAAAAGGCAAAAATTTTCCAGAAGGGAGAACATTAAAATGTTAAATGCTACTCCTATATACAAATTTGAGGAAAGCAATCGGGGATAGGTGTTGATTGGGCAGATCTATAGGCAGACTGTCTGGATTCATAGCTCAGTGAGTGACATGTCTCCATTTGCTCATGGTCTTACCTGGCGTGAGTAAAATAACCTCTTTTTATTTTCTTCATTTGTAAAATGTGGTGGTCATAATAGTACCATGTTCACATGGATATTGTTACGATTCCAGCACTTAGTATTTATAACAGTACTTAGAACAATCCTTTGCCGTAAGTGTACATTTATAATTAAAACATGAACCACAAACATGTAGGAATACTTTGACTATTACATTCAGTAAATAACATTAATTTAGTAGAAAGCTCAATTTTGTAAATTTACTTGGCATTTTCTTTGGAAAATTGATGAATAAAAGACTTTAGAATTTAAGACCATCAGTAATTTACCCAGTTCTTTCTTTCTTTTTTAAAAATCTTGAAACTAAGGATGGTTTACTATCATGACCTAGCTGTTTACATTTAATCTATACTGTTCATTTAGTTTTAATCTAGCCAAATCTACTCTACACTTCAGGATTTTTGCTTCTGAGATCTTGTGAAATCTTTATATTTACTCCAGGAGTAGGGTGACAATAGGCTCCTAAATTTTTACTAGATTTATAGTAAAAATTACCTCTCATTCATCTTTAATCTACCTGAATTTACATTTCTTTTGTGGTATAAAATAGACATTTAGATTTCTTTTCATCCATATAATTAGCCAGTCTTCCTAATGTCATCTGTCAAGCTATTCATGTATAATTCTTTGTCATATACGAAGTGTCTGTATGTGCATCATTCTCTGTCTGAACTCTTGAATGTGCTCTGTTGGTCTATTTCTTTTGCTTCTGCTATGAATTTGTGGTTTTATAAATTTATAGAGATAGTTGCTCTTTACTGAGCAATATGTATTAATTAATGATGGTAACTCTTAAGCTGTAACGTGTATTGATAAATGTTCTCTAAAACAAATGAAAATGTGAAAGAAATGCAGACATTGAGGGATAAAGTGAGGAGAGGAAAAAATGTGGATGAATAGAAAAGCAGAAAAAAGCAAACATTAGTTCTCAAATTAAAAGCTTGTTAATTCTCCATGTGAAACTATTCTTAGAATGCTGTGCCTGATCTCCACGAGAGTGACCATATGTGACAGGCAGACAGCTGTTTTAGCCCATTTCTAATCTACTTGAGATACCAGGTTAAATTACCAAATGCAAAACCTGATCATTAGCAATAGATGCTGAAGAGTTAGACATCATAACACAAATATCTTCAATGAGGCCAGGATGCTTTGGCGTCACTGACAGGTGAAGTATGTAGAGCATGTCATCCTCACCTTCTCAGGCTTGGTTGTAGAGCTGAGATAAGAAAGGGGGTGTATGAAGACTTTGACAAAAGGAACTAAATCATGTTCAAAATGTAAATAACCCAAAATGCTTCTTGGAATGTGGCACATAATTGTTAATGCACTGTTATCTCCAGATAACATTTTGAAAATGTATCACTTTCTGTCTGCTGTTAATAGTATAATCATCTTTTATCCCAGATTTTCATAAGAATTCTGGAGGATTTGAGAAAGACCAATTAATCAATGCCAGAGTGGATAATGATTTATGACCAGAGTGAAAATAGGAGTGCTTACCTTTCAATGTGGTCCCTTCTCTCCATTGACCAGATATATATATTTTTTCTTTTTCTTGGAATGACTCCAAACATCTTGGTAGCAAAGAGGGTGGGTTTTTCTTTTTGTTGTTATTTGTTTGTTTTGTTTAGATAGCAAAGATGTTTATTGAGCCACTGAGTTCACTCAGCATCCACAATTCCTGTGGTACAAGGAAAATAGGAAGGAAAAAGCTAGTGTAAATCTTCAAATATGGAGTATTCCATTAGTTGGTTCAGCAAGTCACAGAATGAGTTTGGAATGTGAACACATTGTATGTGGAATGTGTGTTTATGTCTGTCTGTTTTAAAATATGTGGGGAAATCTCTAGCTATCCAGGCATTTTTGTTATGCTGCCACATTATACCCAGGTATTTTGACAATTTTGCTGTCATAGCATTTCTACATCAAATATAATATATATCGATATATTTTTGCCTTGCCTTCTACTTTTATCTTTCAAGATAACTAGATAAAATGTTCAATTGGATTTTATCATGCTTTGTTTCTAAATCATAAAATGTTTAACAAATACCACATCACTGACGTATATCATAGGAAAAGGTAATATCTTCTTTCTTTCATGAGTGATTATGGGATGCTACTTTTATACTGTTGAGATTTATGTTACACTTTTCAGCAAGAGCTACAGCAGGATGGTGAAATGAACAGCAATAAAGTTGGTGAAGTGGATACTGCTGTGTGTGTCTAATGTCTGTAAAGGAGTCTGCTTTTATGCAAATACAAATTGGCTGTGAAGCTTGTAATTCTGGAATCCAAACATTTAGCATGTGTCCTCTGCATGACCCAATGTGATTTGAAAGACAGAGTGAAGGCAATGTGTAGAGGGGGCAAGGATTGCCAAGGAAAATACTAATGTAATTTATAGATATTTATTAAAGGTCTTAGCCTATTAAAGAGACTTAGGAATGCAGAATTATAATCTTAAGGAAAGAAGAGAGAAATCTTGTTTATATTTTTTTCTGTAGCAATAATAAAGGTTAATTAACATCTAACACTATGTTTGGTGTGGAGTAAATAGATGATTTTATTGTATCAAGGGTTTTTGTGACTACTAGGAGGGCTCCTTTTGTGAGAAGGGATTGTAAGTAATAGCAGAAGTAGGCCCAGGGAATCTGACCTCCTTGAAGAACCTGCTGCAATCTGATATTTGGAACAGATAGATCATTATAAATAATATGAATGAGAGAGATTATGGGGTCTTAAAACAAACCTGATATATTGGAAACTATCCCTTTATGGTCTTGTACTTGATATCTATTGTTTGATCTGCCCAACTCTCCCTCTTCTAGAACCCTCCTGTTTATTTGTAAGTTTATCAACACTGGCCATATTATCAAGAGTTCATCTTCTAAGCACCATCATTGACCCAAGAGTGAAAACCTGACCAAAGCTTGTAAAAATGTAGTTCCTTAATTTCTGACTGATGTTCACTGCTTCCGCTTGGGTACTTGGTCACACCAGACTAATTAAGATAAGTTCATCTCTAAGATTTTAAATCTTAAGATGTAAAATACAGAAGCCATTAAAAGATATATTTTCCACCATATAGAGAAAATCTTTATAACTTTGTAAATTAAGAAAAATGGTATCGGTAAACTAATGGAATCTTAGTTAATATATAAAGAGAATTCTGCAGTCCATTGAGCCCTGTCTTTAGGAGTTCCTAAGTCTTAGCTGTACCCCGGCCCTTCCAAATACATTGGAGGTTCCAAATACATTGAGGTTCTAAATATATTGGAGGTTCTTCTAGTCCTTAAATTCATTGAGCTGAAATATTCTGTTTTGTCTAATGAATATAACCTGTTATTTTGTCCCTTATAACAGAAGTCCCACCTAATGTATGTAGCAAGATCAAGGATTTTTAGACATCCTGGAAAGAGGCTTTGTGTTCTACAACTACAAGGTATGAAAAAAAAATTATGGTGACAGGTTTGGTACTCAAATTTAATTTGTTCTTAATAAAATCATTTATTTACACCATATTTTAAAAGCCAAATAATCCTAAAGAGTGTTCATTGGTGAAGCATGACACAAATCAGCACAAACACAATTATATGTGATTACATCAACTAGAAGACATTTAATCATTTTTCTTTATATTCTAGTTCGCCAAAATGTTTGGAGGTTTTCTTCATACAAATGAGTGAAAATCAATCATACTAATTTTAAATATTTTCAGAAAGAGGCAGAAAACAAGGAAACTTAGGTTAAGGACAAGAAATGAGACAATGGATATAATAAGAATGACTCAGACAGTTCAGCTTTGGGAGAGGTGAAGGTAAACAAGAAGGTCATGTTCAGACATGATAATAAAGACATGAGCCTTTCTGCCTGAAATGGGGTGAGAAGGACAAAAGGAAAGAGGTCAGAGTATCTTGTCCAGTTTTGAAGCCATGCAATTATAGTCCCATCCTTTAAGAAGTATACAATAAAGGCGGAGAGCATGACACACAAACATACGAAATAGGAGAGGGTTCTAAATCTTATGGATGTATGAATAACTAGTATTTATGAACACACATGTGTGAAGCGCTGCGCCAAATCTAGTGGTATGAAATATACATGTAGAGCTAACTGGAAAAATCTTTTAAATTCTAATTTGAGTCACTTCATGACACAATGAATTAGGCCTCTTATTTTGCAACCCAAAGGTTCGGTTATTAATTATGTAGCAGAATATTGCAGCTTAAATTATTTAAAACTATCATTCTATTTTCTTATTTATCATTTACTTCCATGATTTAGATAGTATTATTATCTCCTTTATATAGATAATCTGTTTAAAAGGTTTTTGATTTACCCAAGTGAGATAGTGATGCAGCCATATTTTGGATTCTAGTTTCTAAAGTCCATTTATGACACAGTGACTACACTTTCAGCTCTAGCCCAGAAGGGTTGGGTATGGAACTGAAGTCTTTCCTTAAGGAGTCTTCACCAAAGGGATATTGAATTTTTATTTGGCTTGAAATGGGCCGGAATAAGTCTCTATATGGGTCACTAAGAATAATACTGAGAAAAGCCACTCCTGGCTTCCCTCACATCACATCTGGATTCGTATATCCTATCAGGGAAACAGGAAAACATGATTGTTACTTTCAGGTATGTACCACAAATGAAGGCAACTCTTCAAGTTGGAACATCAGCAATGCCTCTGACTGATCCTTGCAACATGTTATTAGGCTGGCAGGCTCTGGGTGATACTGATTCCTTGGGGATACTCTCAATGTCACACCCACTTTTCTATAAAATGTGTCCTTTGGTCTGAAGAAAAATTATCCAGAATATAATGTCAGTAAACCAGACACCCTGTAAGCTCCTAAATACTAACCAAGACATAAAAGTGATGGATGGACAACACATACCAGAATATCTGTAAATTATTGCCCATTCAGAGTGGATGGGGATTGGCGTCATCAACCCACCACCAAGTGGCTAACTGGTTCTCCTGGCAGTTGTTAATATATCAAAGGTCCAGTAGCAATCTCTGCTGCTGACAAGCTGGGTGTTTGGCAATGATAATAGCAATATGAGCCTTGTTAGAATGAGATCATGCTTTTGGATAAAGGTGTAAGCAGTATCTCTCCTACCATGGCTAGTCCATCTATGCATCTACTATGTAAACTCCAGCATGAATGAGTATAGAGGGTGGCTGACATATGCTGGCTGACTCATCCTGCCCACTTGTGTTGTGGGCACCCTGTCACTGTCACCACGTGAATAAAAACAGCCAGGACATGGATTAGAAGTACATACTTGCAAGAGGTGGGCTTCCCTTAGGTGAAGGAAGACCCTCAAGTAACCTCTGCTATGGACTTTTATTGAAGCACTATACAACAGGTGTGGGGGACCCATGTACTAGGATCCTGTGCTTAATGATTGCTACGTGCTCTTCCCCCAAGGGCTCAACTCCCACCCTGTTGCACCACAATGCCCAAGGTTCAACACCTGCTTGCTAAGGAGTGACCAATCTTATCTCAATGGCTGCAGTTATTTGAAGGCTCTTCTCCAGGCTGCAAAATATCTCCAAGCTAGCTCGGAGATTGTCCCGCTCCTAGCACCTCTCTCAAGAACTGGTGATGGCTTCTGCAAGCCTGGTGCTCAGTCGTCTACACACTTGCTTGTTCAGGGCCTCATATGCAGCACATTTTCTCTGGTTGGCAATGATATGGAATATAAAGGCCTGCACGGTTCATGCCACTCCTGTGCCTACATCCATATTCCTTTTCTCTAGACTCTCTCTTCAGTCTTGCTCTTTCCAACTCACTGATAAACCAGCCAAGCCATTGACCACTTGGCAGAAATCTGAATATGTTCTGGCCATAGGCCACTTCTTTCTCCATATAAGGTAGAAGACCAGATGCACTACACAAACTTTGCCCCTGGGAGGATTTCTTATTGCCATTGTTTCTATTGACCTTCTATGTAGGACTGTGATTAGTAGGAATATCCAGATCATTATATCCATGTGGACTATATTGTAACATAGAACAGGAGAATTAAAACAGCTCTAATCATGACTAGAATGCAAAATATTGTTTGTCTTTTAAGTATATTCATCCCAATTAGAACCCCAGGAGCTAGGAAATGACCACAGATGAGTCTATTTCCTCTAGCCTTGGAAAAGGACTCCATTTATACCTGGCATTTATCTATTATGGTTAAATACAAGGAATTTGGCATTCTTGGCATCAAAATAGCTATCTGCAACAAACAACCACCATAAATTTAGAGTATTCCCTTACTCCAAGTTACATAGATCTCTTGGGTAAAGGATTGATTGAATAGTTGCTGTTTATTCCCGCAGTAACATTGTCTGGACCTTCTTCAAATGGACTTATAGTTTCAATCAAGCTTTGTTCTGAAAACTAGATGAAGGATAATGATTTTCAGGTCCTTGAGCCTGGGAGTTTGAGACTGCAGTGAGCTATGATTGGGCAACAGACCAAGACCTTGTTTCAAAAACAAAAAGAAAACAAAATTTTCCACCGGAGTTGTTAACTAAGGTCATTTGCCTTCAATTTTTTTGACTCTCTCTATATTAAAGTACACCTTGTTGGTTGTCCATTTATCTACTTCTTAAGAATATCATGGTGTAGTTGCCACCACCTCTGATCCCTGAAGGTCAGAGCCAAGTCCCCTTATTTCCACTTTAAATTTCCCATAATGATAAAGACACTCACTCTGTGTCTGATGGTTAAATAATGCCACCTTTCTTCTGCTATTTTGTAATTCTATCATCCCCATAACAACAGAGGGTTACAGTTCTGTAGCAGCATTTCCTGTCATCAACATTGGCCTACAGTGTTTAGCCATTACTCCATCACTGAGCTTCCCTATTGCTGATTCCCTACTAAGTGCTTTTCTTAGCAAAGGAATGCCCTCAAAGCCCTTCCAGAGAACATAGCTATCTGGTGAGTAGTTTGGTCTAATGTCATACATTCACTCTTGCATGTCTACCTCTGTGAGCATTTGTTTTTTTCCACAACATTCTGCCAAAGGATTTCTGTCATCTCCTGTTAATTTATTGGATCATAATTATTTCCACACTTCCAAGAGCCATTCCAACAATGCATTAGGACACAAATCCTTGCCGAGTTGTTAAATTTGGATCATGAGACCATATATCATTCTACTCTTTAATCCAGCTTGACACACATAACCTACTCACCTGATCCAGCATGCTAGAAGTATACTCCTAGACATGTTTTCTTGGTTCCAGCTGGTACATGCTGCCTAGGTCCTATAGTTTTTTTAGTGAATAAACCATAACCTCTTTTAGTAGAGTCAGTGCTTTCAAGTTGGGCTATTCTAAAAGTTGATCCTTGGGTTCTAGCTAGAAGGGGTACTCCTTGGGGGAGGTTTCAGCATAATCTTTAGGCAAATGGATGCTTTTTTGTAATTGCAATGTTATTACCCTCAAGCATGGTAAGTGGCCACTTCTGTATCATGGAAACCTAGACACAGAAAGTTCTAGGTTATCTCAGGTCCAATGTAGTCAACACATCTTCCCAAATATCTCTGTCTGGGTCCTCAGAATCCGACTCCTCCCCAACTTGCCAAGATAGATTAATTTCAGCATTCGTTGCAGCTCTGCTACACTCACTATTGACTTCTGGACCTGTTCCTTAGCATGGTCCACTCTTTGGCTCTGTTAGTGCTGCCAGGGAGGCCTTTTCACTTTCATATTATGCCTTGAGTTAATCATTTAGTAACTGAGTTAGTCATTTCCTTTCTTTAGCACATCAATAACATCTAGCAATAATAAACAATCAACTCTACAATATCTGAATGCTAGAGATATTACCTAAGCCAATACATCCTTTTTGATCTTTAAGCCATCCTGATTCACCACAGAAGAAGGTCTTGGCAACTACAAGGCAGTATTTTCTTTCATCCATCCAGTTTCTACCAACAATTTTACTTGTGTTGCCATCTGGCTGAGCAGTAACCTTACCACAGAATTCCATTTCTGTTATCTAGGACTACTGTTAACAAGTCATTTAGATTGGATTTTCCAGGATCAAAAGCTGAAATAAGTATTTGTATGAAATGCCTTTATTAGAAAAAATTTTTAGAATTGTAGAGTTGATTAAGATTTTCTCCTTCATTAGTAGTATTAAAGCTGTCATGGTAGTGGCTTGCTGGATTGCTCTTCTGCCTTCCAAAATAGAAGAAACAGTGTTCCTTTCCTTTGAAGGACTTTTTTTTTTTACAGACAGATTCCCACTTTATCACCTTGGGTAGAGTGTTGTGGTGTCATAGCTCACAGCACCCTCAAACTCTTGGGCTCAAGTGATCCTTTTGCCTCAACCTTCCAGGTAACTGGAACTACAGGTACCTGCCACAATGCCCAGCTAGGTTTTGCTATTTTTTAGTAGAGACGGAGTCTAGCTCTTCCTGAGGTTGATTTTGAACTCCTGAGTTTAAACAATCTATCAGCCTCGGCTCCCAGAGTGCTAGGATTACAGATGTGAGCCCTTCTTAATGTCTTAGGGTGTGGTACCAAGAAAAGCCTCACAGGAGCCAAATTATTTTTCTATTACTGCACAAGAAACTACCGCATCTTAGTGACTTAAAATAATATCCACTTCCTAGCTTATAATTCTGTACACCAGGAATCGAGGCATCCACAACTGGTTTCTTTGCTTAGGGGGTCAGAAATCTGAAATGAAAGCATCAGCCAGGCTGAACTCTCATCTGGAGACTCTGAGGATGGCCTTGTTTGAGAGTTCATCTAGAAAACAGTTTCTTGTGATTATAGAACTGAAGTCCCTGTTTCCCTGTCGATGGTCACTGCACTCACTCACAACTCTTAAAGTCTGCTCAGTAACCTTTGAACAAGTCCTCTGTCTCCGAAGTCAGCAATGGCCCTTTGAGTCCTTCGTAGGTTTCATCTCTGTCTGATTTTCCCTTCTCCTACCAGCTGGAAAATATCCTTTACCTTTAAAAGGTTTATGTGATTAGGCCCACCTGGACGATCTCCCTCTATTAAGAGGCTTAATTAAATCTGCAACATCGCTTTGTCACCTACCATAGCAGAGGCAGGGAATAGTCCCTTAGAGCAGAGATCGTGGAGACCACATTCGAATTCTGTCCATCACAGTCTGTTACAGTGCTGCCATATACTAAAATATTTAAATCCACTACTTTGTTTGTTAAAAAATAATAATCATATACCTGTGAGATGATTATAAAGATGAAAAGAGAAAACTCATGGAAATGTATTTAGAATACTGTTTGGCTCATAGTAAGTTATCATAATTCACTCAGCTACTGTGCTCATAGCATTCTGATATCCATCCTCCAGATGAAACTCAAAGGACGAAGCCTCTCAATGTCCAAGCCGTGGTGTAACTCTCTTCTCTTTAATCTAGGCTGACTCTGTGATTTACTTGTAACAAACAGTATGTGACACAACTAATACATCTGACTTATCCTGCAATGTCATAAGCACTCCTGTTCTACCCTGCTTTCCTGAAAGTCTGCTCTAGAGAAAGCCAGCTTCCTAAGACTGTCAGCCTCTCTGGAAGACCAAACTTCCTGTGCAAAGAGGTAGCTTGGAAAGATGGGTACCTGAGCAGTTCTAAATTGTTCCATCGGAGGCAGATGATAAAGTCCTGATTGAAGAAGGGATCTTTTTATGTGCAGTCGGTTGAAATGTCAAAAGAGCCCAGATCCTGCCAACATTTGACTATAAGCTTATGTGAATCTCACAGAACCAGTAAAGGTAAAAGTACACTGTTGCCTAACATCACCAGATTTGCTGTGGTTTGTTGTTCAACCACAAACAACTGGAACAGAGTACTAAGCAAGTTACTAAATTAAATTCTCATTGTAGCATATTCTCATGGTTCTGATTCAAGTTATATTCTTGCCCGGGTTCTTAAATGAATTGAAGGCTGTGTGGTAGAAAGGCTTTCTGTGATACAGAGTTTTGGTCTCCCATTTCGTCTACAGAAGCCTTATTATTCACTGGAAAACACTCCACTCCTTGACCATCTGCGATGAATGTCTATGTCTATGCACAGTCAAAACTCAAATTAAATCTGACACACATATTGAGTGGTGGGAGTTAATTTGTCCTCCCTTGGCTCCCCCTTATTACAGAACGGCCTGATCATTTAAATGTTTTCAAGCCACACATTCCTGTAGTTGGAAGTT
Source organism: Arctocebus calabarensis (assembly GCA_963573935.1). Lineage (NCBI taxonomy): Eukaryota > Metazoa > Chordata > Mammalia > Primates > Lorisidae > Arctocebus > Arctocebus calabarensis. Next base: position 48,957 of record CAUYON010029981.1, read on the forward strand.
ATTCCATGTTGATAGTTATCTTCCCTGACATTCACTAGGCTTGATATGCTAGGGAATTTTAAATGGAACCTAGAAAAAAAGGCAATGCAGTTATGCAGACACTGGAATGTGAAATAACACTCCAGTGACTTAAAGAAATGGGATCAGTGTAGCCCTAATAAAATATGAAGGCTTTCCAGTCCCAGATCCTATTATCTCCAGTGATACTCTAGTTGTCTGTCTTTTAAAAGTGCAATGCAATCCAGTTAGAAAAATGTCACTTTCCTGCAACAACAGCATGCTCTGCACTCACAGTAATAAAGACTTCCTCCTTCAGTGAACACTGTTGTCTTTGGTCCCTAGCACTGAGACATTTCGCCCAAAATCTCAAAACCATTTTGCTTGACAAGTGGGCTGATCTCACTCACAACAGCAGCAAATATCTTTTTTAACTTTAGTAACATGACAAAATTAAATAAAAGAAGTGGGTTTAAGAAAAGCAATCAACAACAGAGCTTGGGTGTTGACTGAGCAGCTGAGTGGCCTGACTTGTCATCTCTGTCCAGCACAGTGCCTACATGGACGCTTGTCAGGCTTATTGGTGATAAATGGCAGGGAGGTCATTATTTCCCTGAACTCAATTGGGAAATCTCCTCATTGTTAGAAGCACAGTCATGCCTAAAAGACATTTAAATATATTTGTGACTGTATCGGGAACACGAAGGCTGCAGCTTCAAGCTTAATGAGCAGAAATACCCTCTTATGGAAATAAGAGAATTACCTCAAAACAAAAAAACTTCAAAAACTTCAAAACTTCAAAAAAGAGAGATTGAATTATTAGAAATGGAGGATATAAATTTAAGGGAGTGGGGAGGATGTATTATTTAACAGATTCTTTTATGGCAAAGTTGTTAGTGGCCAAAGACAGTAAATCTAAGTTAAAGATCAATTTATCTACTAAAAAAGAAGAGGGTTGTTTTTTGGGGGTTTGCCTTGATTTTACCTCACTTTAAATATCATTATATCTGTCCTTTAAAAATACAGCCATAGTGTATGTGCATGGTTGGAAAGGTGAGGGAAATAAATCAACAATCATAGGACTAGAAGGGATTCTAGAACTTCACTAGTTCAATCCTATTATTTTAGCTTATCCTCAATGACCTGACCCCAGAAAATGAGTTGTGTGAGGCCACACTGCTCATCTGTGACAGTCAGGGTTTGAGTAAAATTTCCTGCCTCCCGACTTTTATTCATCTCTTTGTTCCTCCTTGATGCTGGATATAGTACAGATGTGATTTTCTTAAGTAGTAGCTGCTTTCTGTTATATTCATCTCTTTGGGGCCAAAATCCCGGCACTGACTGTGATGAGTGAACAGAGCAAGGAGGAAGGGTGTAGGATTCATATTCATTGAGTTTTAGGGTAAGTGATAAGCAGGAAGTTTATCACTATGCTTAAAAATTGATAAAGTCCAAAAAACAATATTCCAGAGAATGGCAAAGATTATTGACCAGGAATCTTGCAGAATCTTAAGTTTATAGGGAATTAATTAGCCTATTCCTTTTTTCAAGGAGTAAAAGATAAATATTTATAAATATAACTAAAAGGAGCCTTTAAAATCAGATGACACCTTTATTTTGGGATTTTGTTTTGAAGATCCCACACACATACCATCTCACAAACTATAAATTCTAGCCAGATGTAATTTCTCTCTCTTCTGTATTGTTTCATCCCTCCATTCATAACTGAATTCCATGTGGCTTTATCAATATAGTCATACTCTCAGATAAATATTTGCTTTCAATGTTTGCTCACAACTGACTCCCTTATTGTGGAGACGGGAAAGGGTGAAGTGGGATGAGAGAGTGAGAAAGGTCGTGTGAAACCATCCGGCTGAGATCTACTTGAAGCAATGGGGGAAGTACTGGTAAAGCTCTGTCTTTTATGTTATTTATTTTTTAAATTTCTGTAGATTCAGGAGGTAGCAGTGCAGATCTTTTTACTTGGATGCATTGTAAAGTAATCAAGTACAGGCTTATAGTCTGGCTGTCCCTCAGATAACATACACTGTACCCTGGAAGTAATTTCTCTATCAATCTCCACCTGCTTTCCCACCCGTCTTAGTCTCCAGTGTCACTTATTCCACTCTCTATATGCATGAATGCACTTTATTTAGCTTCCATTTATAAGGGAGAACATGCAGTATTTGACTTTCTGTTTCAGTTCTGATCTTTATTATGTCGTTTCTTCTTAAATGATGAGTAGACACTTTTCCCTCATTGAGTTCATGATTTTTTTCCTTCTCATTGACCTTAGACAGTCTGAACTTAGGTCCTTCTTGTGCTATAGTTCCCTGAAGTTTGGCAAGACTCTTGTATCTGAATGTTTAAAGCCTTTGATAGACTACATAAGTTTACGTCAATTATTTCCTTCAATTTCCATACTTTTTGCTTAATCTTTTCCTTAGGAATACCTATGATTCATGTATTTGGTCATTGTATATAATCCCTAATTTCTCAGAATCACCATTCGTGCTTTTTTTAAACTTCAAAAATTTTATCTGACTCAATTAATTCAAAATGCCTGTTTTCAAATTCTGAGTCTTTTTCTTTTGCTTGGTATAGACCATTGTTGAAAGTTTCGTTTGCATTTTATAGTTCTTTGAGTGAAATTTTTATTTCTAAAAATTGTTTGCTTTTCAAAAAAAAACCCTGTCTTTTTAGTAAGTTTCTTTTTCATACCCTGAACTGATTTTCTGATTTTCTTGCATTAGATTTCACATTTCTCTTAGATCTCATTGAATTTCTTTAAAATCAATATTTTGAATTCTTTATCTAGCATTTCAAGACTTTAATTTTGGTCAGGATCCATTGCTACAGAGTAAGTGTGATTCTTTGGAGGTGTTGAAACACACTGTTGTTTCGCACTTCTAGAATAATTACACAATTTATTCTCCTCTGAAGGAACTCTCACTCCCTATTTTTGAATTTCTTTTCATTTGGATGAGATTTTTCTTTTCTTTGAGGAAGTGACTATGATATATGGTGAGTAAGATCATTTGGCTTTGCTTTTGGGTGCTTTCATTGGCAAAAATTCTGTATAATTTCCTTGGTTATAGATAGCCTCAATGTGGCGGCTTTCTCAAAATGCAAGTTGTCTAGGTAGTGTACTGGGCATATGAACAGGTTAACAACCTTTGAGAAGGTGTGGTGGTGGAGGTCATGAGGAGCTTAGCTCGTTCCCAAAGACAGATCACATGTGTCAGCAGATTTTGTTTTAGGCTTCTCAAGTTGAACTTCAGGCTCATAGGTAGGACTTGTAGGTGAGAGTTGGCTGTGGTTATAGCAGTAGGGTTTATTCTTAATTTTTTTCTTTTCTCTTTTTTACCAGTAGAAGCTCTCCAGTGCCTCAGGCAATGGGCAGGGTTATGGGATCACAGTGACCTGGGGTCCATGCTCAGCTCCTGGGGTGGGAGGAGTTAGGTGAAGATGGACAAGGAAATCCTGCACTTGGTACCCCTAAGGGCAGGCTCTGATGTGGATCAAGGGGGCAGTGCCAAACATCCCAAGATATGCCCAGATGGAAAATACAGAAATCTCACTGCTTCAAGTTCCTTTACAGGAGGCAGCCCAAGCTTCCAATCCCAAAGAATTGGTGTGGGATCTGCCTCTTTTCCACTTTTGAAACTAGTAGGACTCACTCCCCCATATGACCAAAGCAGTGAGCTGAAGAACACAGTAAAGTCATCTACAGACTGACCCCAGGTGGCAAAGCCATTTCTTTTCTCAAATATCACCACTCACACAAAATTACAACTCTGGAAAATCCTCCTTTGTTAAAGAAAGCTCAACTCCAGTGCTTATGCCAGGAATGCCCTCTAGACTCACAACTCAGTCCTGGTGGTGGAGTCTTCCTTCACTCCAGACTAGCCATTCCGCTCTCTGGCCCAAGAATCATGATGATGAGCACCTCTGAAAGGTGCCCAGATACTGCCTAGCTTGGTATGAGCCTGGAATGAGAAGGGCATCTTCTTACTGGTCCTGAGTCTGGGATAATACATAAAGCCTCTCCCTGTGCCTTTTCTCCTAGCAGTCTTCTGGCCTCTCCTAATATTAATTTTAGAGTTTGAGTGAGACAAGGCACTCTCCCATGATCCCCAGTGGAAAGGTGCATCACTGTGGGACAATCTACCTTCTCCTTTATTGGGCCTTCACTCACAGTTCTCAGCGGAATACCTACACATAGACCACGTTTCCACCTTCTTTCCCTCAGTTTCTTAAGTGTCCTTCACTCTTCTGGAAAATGCCCATATTTCTTCTCAAATAAAAAAAAATCACTGTTTGAATGTATACCATTTTGCTATAACAAGTTGCTGTGGTGTGCTAACAAAGCTTCTAATCTTCCATTGGGTTGAAAGAGTGGGCTCAAGATCTTCTGAGTATCTAGTGTCTCATGGGCAGGTCAGTGGTAGCAGAGGTCATGCAAAGTTCATCTCTTTCTTGTCACTCTGTAGTTGTGTTAGCAAATGTAATGGACTATGCATGTTGATCTGCTTGTAGTAGGTGGTGCTTTAAGTGGCAGCCAGCTGTGGTGTTGCCAGTAGTGTTTATGCTTAACCTTTGTTAGCAAGGAGAATTACTCAAACGTTGTAGGTGATGAAAGCATTATCTCTTTAGATAAAGCAGGATGGTGGTCATGGCCATTTTGAGCTTTGTTTTCTTCTCTTTTGAAGTACATGTCACCCTTGAATGACACAGTTTTGAGTTGCACAGGTCTACATATACATAGATTTTCTTCCACTACTTCCACCCCTGTGACAGCAAGGCCAACCAACCCCTCCTCTTCCTCTTCCTCCTCAATATACTCAACATGAAGTACCAGATGGAGACTTTCATAATAATCCATTTCCATTTACTGAATAATGAATAAACAGAGGGTGAGAAAAAAACTGTATGCACATTTAAGAAAGAAAAACACTGTATTAAATTGTAATGTATACTGATAATAAAAGATGAAAACAAGTCACATTGAGTACAACTTGTAATTGCAGAAGTCAAACATTACTTGAGTATTATAAATTTAATATAGTTTTCTCCTTTCTTAAAATGTACATACATTTTTGGAACTCTAGTATTGTCTTAATAACATTTCCTTTTCTCTAGTATATTTTATTGTAAGAATCCAATCTATAAAACATGTAAAATACAAAATATGTGTTCATTGGCTATTTATGTTATTGGTAAGGTTTCTAGTCAAGAGTAGGCTCTAGTAGTTACATTTTGGAGGAGTCAAATGTTATATGCAGATTTTCATTTGAGCAGAGCATCAGCACCCCTAACTGCATTATTCAAAGTCAATTGTATATGTGTAATGTCTGCATTTACAGCAACAACCTTACAGCCATGAAGGAAAGGCACTATTGATCTCTTGAACCATATGTAACAACTATCTATTCAGAACTTCCTTGTTATGTAATAAATGTAAACTCTTCTTTGTTTAAACGATTGCCTTGTTTTTTCTGTCATATGTAATAGATTCTAATTCTAACTAACACATTCTCTCAGTGTACCATATTTATTTATCATATTTTTTAAAACATTCTTGCCCTTTTGAAATGATTGTCTTCTCTTTCCCTGTCTGGAAGTGTTTTATTGTATTGTCAAGATGTGCTTAATCATAGCCTTTCCTGTTGATTCCTCTCTTCAGTCCTTCATGAGTTATTAATCCTATACCTTTATGTGTTCTCACTGCTATTTGTACCCACATTCATTATATTATTGTTATATGTTAATTACAATTTTGTAGATAACTGGCATATCTCCAGACTCCATAGACACTAAGGTTATATCAGCATTAATATTTATTCTGCTGTTTCAGTTCCCTTTGTATTTTTTTTTTAAACAGTTTCTAGAGAAATGAACCAGCTGCCTTTCAAATATAGTGGGAATTACATCTGTGAAAGAATAAAACTCTATCTCTGGGTATGGTTTTCCCAACCTCAAGGCTCCACTGGTAGCCTTTACTCTTTGCTGGGCATTAGTTGGATCTAATAAGCATCCTGTCTGTGTGCTCTGTCTATACAACTTCCTCATCCTGGGAGAATAATGTCCTACATAAGCGCAGAAATCCAGGGCAGCTGAAAACTGTAAGCATGTGAGTGAAAGTGACAAAGCTGCATTATGCTCCCCAGTGAAAGCTAGTTTAGTCTTTTCAGGCTGCAGCACAAGTCCAGTCCCATGATCAATATGGGAAATGAGAAGCCAGGATAGCCTAACTACTCCTGCGTGTTGCTCCATTGCCTTCTGCTATCCTTGTGACCCAAACATAAATTTTTCATACTTTTCCTTTACTACTACTAAGGAATTCATATTTTGGACACCTGACATAGTGGTCACTGACCATGCATTTCACATAGAGGTAGGTTGTCATGCCCAGGGGGATTGGATGTCAGCTGTGATACCCTGGTATAATTTTTAACATCTGCTCTTTTGCAAGGTTGTAAGTTCCTCTGGAACTTGAAGCTTTTAGTTTTGTTCTGTATGTTTACTTTTTTGTTTTGGTTCCTATTTCTATCTTCTGATCCTTGACCAATATTTATTTATTAAATCCATGACGCTGAGAGAAGCTAAATAACAGTGTCCCAACCTGTCCAAATCAAAGAGAAAGGCCTGAGAAGAAAGCCATCCTGTAGACAGCTTTAACTAGGGCTCATGGTCTCTAGGACTGAGAGGAAATACATTTTTGTTGTTTAGGCCACCTCCTCTGTGACACTTTGTTTTGACAGCCCTAGCAAACAAGTAAAGTAAAGACTTAAAAGATAATTAGTGTGACTTCATGCTATTAACTTGATTTGTACTAAGGAAATAGCTATTTGATCTTATACTATGGATGTAAATATCAACTCATAGAAAAAGGTAAATGATATCTTATTACTATTTTGAAAATAATGTTTACATCATGATCTCCTGAAAACCTCTTGAGGACATCTGGACTACTGGAAAGACACTTTGAAAGCCATTAAGTTATCTATATTACACACTTTATTATTTTTATTTCTCGATGGAAGCTGCTGAACCTATCCTTTCCAAAAAGTCGAATGATTGACATAAATCTTGAAAAATCTCAATATATCTATTTCCACCGAAATTTTAAAGAATCTGTTTGAAACACTATTCTTTGAAAAACAGTTAATATCACAAATAAGACTTATGTTTGGTCATATCTCTAAAGAAAAAAAAATAAAAATTTTGAATATAGTTTTAAACCCAATGCTGCCTTTCCCTTGATCAAATTTAGTCAGAAGAGGTATGTAAGATTTGAGCAAGCTTGTTAAGTTATATTAAGTCTGTATTCCTTCTCTCTCTTTTTTTTTGTTTGTTTTTTTGTTTTTGAGACAGAGTCTTACCCTGTTGTTCTAGGCTAGAGGGCTGTGCATCAGCCTACTTCACAGCAACCTCAAACTACAGGGCTCACGAGACCCTCCTGCCTCAGCCTTCTGAGTAACTGGGACTACAGGCATTTGCCACAAAGCCCAGCTAATTTTTTCTATTTTTGATAGACACAGGGTCTTTTTCTTGCTCAAGTTGGTCTCAAATGCCTGAGCTCACACAATCTTCCTTCCTCAACCTACCTAATTGCTAGAATTTCAGATATGAACCTCCATACCCAGCCCTAACTCTGTATTTTTAAACCAATAACTTTGGGATATATTCTTCTCCTTGTATTCAAAAGGATTAACTGATATACAGGGAGTAGTCTAATGATAATTTTTATTTATTTATTTTTTTGAGACAGAGTCTCACTTAGTCACCCTCAGTTGAGTGTCCTGGCGTCACAGTTCATAGCAACCTCAAACTCTTGGCCTTAAACCATTCTCTTGCCTCAGCCTCTCAAGTAGCTGAGTCTGCAGGCGCCCACCACAGTGCCCAGCTATATTTTGGCTGTAGTTATCCTTGTTGTTTGGCAGGCCCCGGCTGGATTAGAACCCATCAGCTCCGTGATGTGGTTGGTGCCCTAGCCGCTAAGCTACAGGCTTTTGAGTATGAACCTTAACAATTTTAATAAATAATTAGGGAAAGGATAGATGCATATCCTGTTGCTGAGTACACAAGGAAACCAGAATTGAAGTGCTAATGAGAAAAGCCTATTGCCTAGTTTTTCTGGATAATTGCTGTTGAGCAGTCATTGTGCTAAGAAAAACCCATGTGCATATTGCACATTCATCAACATCTAAGCGGAGAATCTTGGATTCACTCATTCAACTGATGAGTTGCTTTTTTTAGGGTATATTGGGTGACTCCTGGTGGGCTCAACAGATTGAGTACGTATTCCACAGCATTAGCTGAGTTGCCTTAGAGATAAGGTTTTACATGGGAGCATATGCGGGAGCCATTTTTAGCTTTTAAAGGCAATTTCTTTCATTAACCAGAGCACTCAGGCATTTGCTAAATGCTTAAACTATTACAAATATCTTCTCCTATGAAAATATTGACTGCATTTTCTTCTAAGTGGGTTGACCACTCCAGGTAAAAAATATTGTTCTACCATTTGTCCTTTAACACCACTAATAAAATTGCCTTAGATAAGGTAGTATTTACTATGACTTTAATCCTTAGCTTTTATAAAGGTTTTACATTTACAAAAATAATCTATTTGAAAAATATCCCTTTGAATTTTGCAAAGCTGTTTTTGAAGATACTGCTACTGTGTTACCTAGCAATTGTACAAAGGATCGCCAGGTAAAATTTTACTTGCTTGAAATTTTAGCAGAATAAATGTTTGTCTTTTTAGAGGGATTGTGTATTTACTTAGACAGAGGAAGTGACGCTCTGTAATGTTTTGCTCTTACTAGGTGAACTTAAGCCCCAAACTCACTGTTTAATACCTAGTAACTTCCACAAATGTTTCTGATCCCCTCCGTTTTATTTTAAATAATAAGCTTGTTCTGTAATACGTTTAGACTTTAAGCTCTTAGACAGGGTATGTCAATGGAATGGATGATTTTACAAGTAAAGAGACAGTGCCATTCTACTTAATATGGTAAAATAATTTAGTGGGCACCAGTATATTCAAATCAATTCAACATGTAGGCAACCCCCTAAAGCAGTGTTGTGTTAGAAACCAGGCATTGCAAAAGGACTCAAAAGGTGTATTTTAATGATCAAATTTCTTAAATAATCCACCACCTTCGCTCTCTGGAAACTCAAATGGTTGGGAAAATAAATATACATGTCTTTCACAGAAAAACATCTCTTCTAATAGCACTGAATTTAAACATGAAAAACCTGAAATCCCTGATGACAAGATATAACGAGCAAAAGATATCAAATAAAGTATTCAGCAGGTAGAGTTTGTGCCTGGGGAGCTAATCTAGCAAATTCATGTTCAGGTGCATGTTGAATATTGCCCCTAAGTCTCATAATAAGTTTATTTTGTCAACAAATAACTTTGCGTGCAGTTTGTATGTGTGTTTGCAAGAGTGTGGATATTACAAAATTAAAGTTATTATTATGTATTTTATGGCCATCGAGTTATTTTAAAAGAGACATTTGCAGAGAATGGATGATTAATTATATTTTGCTGTTTTATAATTATTCATACTTACTCTTTTGTAAGAGTATTATTTTTCACATTTTTAAGTTTTCTGTTCTTGACTTTTAATAAGAGATAATCAACAACTCATTAAGGTTCTGGGGGAAACAAGGGAGGAGGGAGAAAAAAATGGGAAGACCAAGTTGTGCTTTTAATTCCCTTTCTTCCTACTAAGTTGCACTGCACATCATTATTTTTGTTTTCATTCATTTATTCTATTCAGCATGTTGCTTTATTTGTGCTCCTTTGGTGGTGGTTCTCAAGTAGATAATTATTCCAAGATTTGTCATCATTGTGTATATTCTTGATTTTCCCTAATGAAGTTCCTATATGATCCCTGGAGTCTGCTTTAGCCCTATAGCATTAAATTGCACTTGCGTAGAAAGTCACACTCACCCATTTGAGAGTATGCTCATCATAATTGGTTTCATTCTGCTTTTGCCTGGTATTTCCTGTTGTTTACATAAAACTACATACTTTTGAAGTAGAAATATTTTACACTCTGTTATAATCATGGTATTTATTTAGTTTTCAGGCTTAGGCTTCCTTCTGTAGCACTCTTTATTTTGAACCCTACCGTGTGCATGGCAAGTTTGAATGCATAGAATTGTCAGTAGAATCGCCTTTTTCCATTTCCAGAAGCACAAATACCCTTTGAGGCTGGAATGCCATGATTTTCCCAGAACAGAAAAAGAAACTTATGAAGTGGGAGAACTAGGCTCTGATCTGTGTTCCTTCAGGCCTTTGTGAAGTCTAGGAATTATTCATCTACCTCTTTTTAACTAATTCACCTTTTCGCCACTATACCTCCCTACTATATTCCATTGTTGTTTTCTAAAGGTTCTCATTTTTGGTTGTTTTATTCATTACCTATGCTGTGCTGTCCCATGGATCAGCACTTTTGCACCCATTTAACCCTCATTTAATTGACTCCTTTGTTTGGGAAAAATAATGGCATGATTATTCACATGATTCTTTCCCATGACTTTATACTGATTTTGAACACTCTCTAAGGTGTTAGTCAGTCTCGCATGCCTGACTTGATTCCTAGAATCTGAGCTGGGTGCTTACCTGCCTTACCTTATGGTAATACGATGTTGTATATTTATTATATCTTGGATTTCACTGAGTTCACATGAATGGTTCTCTTATTAGGCTACAGCTTCCTGTGGGCTACAGACTCTATTATGTCTGATTCCTTCTTTCCAAGTTATCTTTCCATCAATTTTCCATTCAAGGCCAAGGTCAATTCCTTTTCTCACTGAAGTGTTACCTCACCATAGCAACCCATAGTGCTCTCTCCTACCTGTTAACACTCAAAATTGATTTCTGCAACATTTGCCTTCTTATATGTTTGCTTCACTTCTTACTTTTAATATAATCTTCACTGTATGTCTGATATTGCTCTAACAAGTTTATGATGAGATTACATTAAACATAATTGGATGCCCCTGCAACATTTTCCTAAGCACAATACGATGTTCACAATATTTGCCTATTCTTTTAAAAATGGCATTTGTTCATTCTAATATCAAATATCCATTCCCTCATATAAATAAATGAATGATATGTGTGATCTGTATGATAGAGGTATGTAAGGCTGGCCCTCTGTGTTTGTGGGTTCTGAATCTGCAGGTTTAACCAAGTGTGGACCAAAAATATTTGAAAGAAAAAAAAACAGTAAAAATAACAGTATAGCAATAAAAACAATGATAAGTAAAATTACAGTAGGACAAATTTTATATGGCATTTTCATTGTACTAGATATTATAAGTAATGGAAAGATGATTTAACACAATAAGATGTGCTTGGGCTACGTGCAGATATTACATCAATGTGTTTAAAGGACTTCAGTATCCATTGATTGTGGTATTGACAAAGGGACCTGAAAGCAACTCTCAGGGAATACTGATGACCAAGTGGATATATAGTGTATTTGAATGTATGTATGCAAATATATGAATGCAAATGTGTACGTATCATTTGCCTAGGATAAATAGAGATTATTTGAAGTGTTATTCAGTCTGGGATGATTGATTTAATTACTATAATTTTTTATAGGTTCTCCCCTTTTCATACTACGTGAGTATAGATATTTTCTAGTCTCCATCCTATCTTTGACTTTGATGCTTGAACTTTATTAATATATATGTATACATAATTTGTATGCATGCATACGTGTGTGAGATTTTTGTGGGTATCTCTGAATACTGGCTACTTAATATGTTTTAAGTATTATAATTTTTATTTGAAATATTATTAGAAGAAATCTAAAGTATCTTTCTATTTTAACTTTAATGATAATAGTTCTAATCATTGTCATGTATTCTGGCTTTTAAAATAACTATTTAAATAACTTTAACAGGAATTACTTGACATTGGAAATTTAACATACCTATTTCTTTACATTTATATTTCATTGTCATATGTACCTGGGGGTTTCTGTTACACATTTCAAGTTTAATCACATACTTAAAATGCCAGGGAAATGCTACAAAAAATTTAGCATTGCCAACATTGATGAACATAGGGTCTTAATTCTTTGTGGATAATTACTTGCACCAGAAATGCTTGCATATTTATTGAAACTGTTTTAATCTCTTAAATTGAGAGCTGATCCTTCTTATGTCTCCAATTTGACTGTTCTATCTTCTTTATTAGAGTAATCCTCACGCTACTGTGACTATTCTCAAATCACCTCTGTTGGAGCATTTAAATTTATCGATTGCATCAATCTACCATCATTTAAAATTAATCAAGTAGAGCCAAATTCTTAATTTCTACATTTCACTTTAATTTTCCTCATAACATTATTATCTTATTTTGTACTCATAGCCAGTAAAAGTTCATATAAAAGTTATTCTCCATTTACTCCTTTGTACTTCTATATTTAGCCGTTTCACAGAATGTGATTTTTCATCACTACTCATTAGCAATATTTCAAATTCCATCAGTACTTGGCTTTATATTATTTTATTGAGAAAGTTTAAGCCCACTCTTCCTCTTATTTTTAACAAAGTTCTACTTTATGTCAAAGCTTATAATAATCTGATAGTCATTAAAAAAGATTTATCTTTTTCTGGGTGTTGGGCACTAGGTTTGGGTAGATGGAGGGTATATTTTCATGTTTTGGTTTAGCCTAATGATTTGAAGGGTTGACAATATTCAAAAGAATCATGGGAAAGTTAACGAACAGGATGCAATCTTACCTGTTGCTAGTGTGTTAAGTATTGATCTCAATTGAGTTCTTGAAACATTTCTTATATTATCTCCACAGAATATCTGAGAGTCACATGATTCTTTTCCATGACATTATACTGATTTCAGAGAAAGTCTAATCCTATCATGTTCCTTGACAGTCTAAAAGAATGAAATACTTATGAAGTGCTATGAAATAGGAAATTTTTCTTTTCCTCTCAGTCCCTGAGATAATTTTGCAAATATAAAAACATCTAACATACAATAAATGTATAATTAGCTATTCTGAAAGAATTCATAAATACCTCATTTCTTCTAATTCTCATATTTGCTTATACTTAAAGGCAACATTAAGTAATGGTGTCGATAAGATCTTGTATTTTAGCTACCTAAACAGCTTTACCACAGCGGGGCCAGGTAACCACTCTGGAAAGCAGGGTTGATCAAGTGGGGTCCATAATTTCAAATGCTCGTTATATGCTTCATTAGTGTCTTCTAGTCACTGGTAGAAGTTGACACAAATGCCTATTTATTAGTGTTCATTCCATAGCTGAATTACAGTAAACTGTGGTAATAAAGTATTAATGTAGAGTTTTAAAACTGATAAAATGGTCTACTTTCAGTTCATCTACAAGCAAGCTTGTTTTACATAAATGGCTTTTTTACAAATTTGAAATGTGAATATATTTTATTTTTTTCCCAGTGAGTACACAATACACAACTCATTGACAATACTATTGACCAATTTTATGCCAGTTTCTTTGCTGATCTAACAACATCAGATGAAACACATTAAGATTTTGGACACTGTTTGTTGATTTAGACAAACTACAGTTTAAAAAATCCATCTATAAAACAAAGTATAAAAAGTCTACCACGGCCACAAAAATCCCTTCTCTTGCAACACTTTCAAGTCACAATAAATGCTTTTGAAATTATGAGACTAAAAAAAAAATTAGTAAGTTGAAAGTTGTTTTAAAAAAAACGATGGTGTTTCATTTGAAGTACACATTATTGAGAAGCAAAACAAAAATTTCACTTCTAAGATATTGTGGAAAGACATGAAGCTTTACACCAATTCTTGTCATGTAATTCTATGAACAATATACAGAAGCCGATGAACAAATTAGTGAATATTATGATTCTGCATATCTTTAATGCCAGGGCACAATCATTTTCTAGGATTAGAGCTCTAAACAGGTTAGAGCTCATTGGTCTTGTTACCATTATACTGTCAATAGACAATTCCATAAATTTATTGACTAGAAATTAGGAGGTGTTCTACCAAAGTGCATACAAACTTTCAACTCAAGTCCCATTGAAAATAATACCCAGAATGTTAAACTATGACACAGAACATCATTAAATCTGCTTTGTTACTCAAAACAGAAAACTTGTAATGGTTTTACTCCTCTTGATTATGTGGTACTTTACTTGTTGGTTTCTATATTCTTCCTTGAATTGTGAAGGAATCCATTGTTTTCATGTCCTTGTACCATCCCATGTTACTTTAAAGATCACTTAGAAAATATCTGGAGAAGGCCCAGGGCATCCCCACCTGCATACACTGGCATACCTGAGTCAATTTTCCCAAAGGAGACTTGGCTGTTTTGAAGGAAGCTGTGCTTGTGTTGGACATTACTGCAAAACAGTATTGCCTATGAGTGCTGGATAAGATGATGGTCTCTCCCAGCCAGCTTGCTTTTTGACGGCTTATGTTTGGACTTGCAGAAAAGTGAGCTCCATGAATTTTTAATCACATTCATTGAATAAGTTACAAAAAGAAATCTCTGGTGGCTCTCATGCACCATTTGTATTCTTCTGATTCGGACTTATACCCATTAGAAGCTTTTTATATGTAGCACTTTGATGAAGGTTTTTTTGATTTTTTTATAGAGTTTCTGAAACAAATAGTATAGCTAAAGCATGTTATTGTACACCCTATTAATTTGAGGGTGATATTTTGGGTGAATGATCTGATTAATTTATATTTAAAACAAGATTGAACAAGCAACATGAACTATTCTAAAAGAATATTCCAAGGGACCACAAGGTCTGCTTAACATCTAACAGTTAATTTTTTTTTAACTGAAGACAATCAGCGAGATATGATACTATGTCTCACATTGTTCCACAAGTCCTCTGCACACACGTACTTCATTGTTAAAAGTCAGTTACTAAGGATCAAAGGCTATGTGCAATGTGTGTTATGAATCAAAGTTTTAGAATAAATTGAGTAATAGAGGAGCATACAGAGAGAACACAAATGAATAAAATCTCTTAGAAAAGTGTTTGCCTTTAAATATAAATAGGTGAAGTAGAGAACTGCATAAATAAAAGTTTAAAATCCTCACATCTTAAGAGCAGTGAGTAATTATGTTATTCCTTCCTTTTCACCTTCTCCAGTTTCTTTTTCCTGGAGAAATCAAACTGCATTACAATTCAGGCACTGATGGTAGAAAGTTGATAAAAGGTTTACAACGCATGTGTCCGAAAACTTGTTCTCTTCAGTGAAGAAATAAACGACATGGCACCAGGATGTTTTTGGAGCCCATGAAGAATATACTACATTCTACACTTGTCAGTGCTGATGCAGTTTCAGGGAATAAAATAGATGGAAACATTTAATTATGTCATCCCTTTGCTATAACAAGATGACACAAATTGATGACTGAGCCAATAATTCATGGAGTGTGTCATTCAAAGGGGTCCCAGGTTTTACAGCTGATCCTGACTATTACATTGGATATTTTTAGAAGTGTCAACCATTGAATACATTATAGGAAAAATATGAGAAAGTATAGACAGAAATAGAATTTAAGACTGTGGAGGGAACATATGGGCATATGTCACGAGGGATACTTTTCTACTCGAGTGTCTATACATGTACAGTATCTAGTGTATATTTCAAAGTCACATTTCTTTCGAGCATACATGACTGATATCTGGGAACTTCTTGTTCTCAAAGTCGTGAAAACAAATGAGGCAGGACACTGTTATTAATGTCCACTTACAAGGTTTGGTTTTATTTAAAAAGTGTATAAACATGCATTTTTCTCCTTTTTAATTTTTTTCTTCAATTTACTCATTCAAAATGGGTCAAACGTATTTTAGCTGGTAGCCAATTTCTGAAAATGTACCATAAAATATTTATTCCAATAAATCTATTTACTGTGAATGGAACATACTCTGAGCACTGCCTTTTAAGCACTTACAATTTGGCTATACATTTGGTGGCATCAACTTTACTTCATAATCAAGTAAAACACAAAATTATATATATAGACTGCATTGTTTTTGAAAAGTCATGAATTTAAATGATGCAGCTCTAGCCTCTAGTGTACTGTACATGTATTAGAAAGATGAAACAAGATTCTGCAATAGAGTTTATATTTGGAATCAGCCAGAGTATGCCCTAATACATTTTTTTCTTTAATTATTTTCTAGATATTCCAGACTTCATTTTGATAGTTTCCTTGGGGAACTTCATATTTTATTCTGACATAATGAATCAGAGAGATTAATTATGATAATTCAGAAACTGCTTCTTTAAAAATCGTAATATAAATACAGCTCTTGTGAAACACTTTAGTTTCCTTTGCTTCTTGTAATTCTCAAATGGGTCAATTACAATCTCAGGTGAAATTGATTCTAAATAAAACTTTAATTTCTTTTTTATTTTAGTAAGTTTAGTACATCTTTGCTACCTGTATATTTTAATGCATATTCAGACTTAAGAATTACATTTCCGTCTTTTGACCCCTGCTTTTGTCAATAGTAAAAGCCACATTTCTGCTTTTTTTTTTTTATTGACTCAGTTCCTGATGTTCAGAGAAGACTTTGCCAACACTATTGTTCCTTTGCATCTTCCTATTTCTACACCCCCAACTGAAAACCATCTACCAAGATTGGTTACAACCAGCATTATCCAAACCAGCTTACAGTACGGAAACTCCCTTCACATTCAGTCTTTTTTCTTCATGTCACGAGGAGTAAAGATTTGTGCTTATCACCAAATAAAATTGCAGTGCAAAATTTAAACATAAAAGTTACACAATTAAAAGTTAATATATGGCACCACAGCCTATTAATTCACATATAGTACAACGGACCAATAAAAACAGACAATAATATGAACAGAGCTAAAAAGAATGAGCTTGCATAGCAATGCAAAAGAAATTATATACAGAGGAAAATCCTTTTCTTCCTGGAGGGCAAGTTTAGTTTTCTTTCTTTTTTTATAGACTCCTGACAAGAAAGAGTTAAGGTGGGTGGTGTACTTAAGAGAAGAACACAAGTAAAATAACTGTGGGATATGTGTGGCTGTATGTCTTTACATTGCATTTACAGTTCTTTTAATAGTACATAAATAAATTGTTCATTGCACTGTTTAGTGTCATCACTTCCATGAGTTCGGACCTGGTGGTCCTTCAGAGCAGCGTTGTATGTCTCCTCTCAGTTACTCTAAAAAGAAGATAAAAGAAAATCAGAAAGAGTGTTTACATATAAATTGTTTAATTTTAATGGTCTTCTATCCTAACCAGCATAACAAAAAGCAAAGCAAACAGGTAGTTAGTGAAAATGAGGACATAGGATAGATTTCATGAGTTTGTGAATTTAAGTGATTTTAATTTATTTTATTTATTTTTTTTGAGATAGGGCCTCAAGCTGTTGCCCTGGATAGAGTGCAGTGGCATTACAGCTCACAGCAACCTCCAATTTCTGGGTTCAAGCTAGTTTCCTGCCTCTGCCTCCCAAGTAGCTGGGACCATAGTCACCTGCCACAATGCCCAGCCATTTTTTGGTTGCAGCCATCTTTGTTGTTCGGCCGGTCCCCAGCTGGATTCGAACCCGCCAGCTCAGGTGTACATGAATGGTGCCTTAACCCGTTGAGCCACAGGCGCTGAGCCAATTTAAGTGATTTTATTTGAAGGAGATGAATAACAACAACAAAGAGACCCTAAAGCATTTGGAAATTTAAAATCTACAGAGAGCTCTTTCTGTACCTCTTGCTAGTCTTATCAGCATTTCAAAAGGAAAGGTGAAGAAAAATCTAGGTAGCTGTGAATCAAATTAAAATTATAAACAAATATGCTTAATAATCAGATTAACAATAGCCAACGATGACAACTGAGATCAACAAAGGACTTTATAGCTTTGAAATTATTCTCCTTTTTATCATTTCATGGAAATCTCCAAATAACCTGTGATATGAAGGTGATGGGAATAGTACATTTTAGGCAAGAAAAGGGAGAGATGAGTAAGCTAATTTACTTTCTTATGTCTCATAACCAGTTATGTGGTTGAGAATATTAGAATCAAGGGCTATTTACTCAGCGTGCTTTTAAAAATAATTCAAAGAAGCTGTTGAAAATATTCAGAGAGTATAATTTTGACAAAGCAAAGCTGAATTGGTGAACTCTCCTGATGAAATGAACATAAGGAGTGAATTTTTTTTACTGTGATAAATCGTAACATTCTTAACTTTTCTATTGCCTAGTATTTAGAAAATAGATTGGTTATACAAAACAACCTATGCCAATTCTTTATTCATATATAGATATTTACTCATAGGATGTTATTCTAGTGAAAATATTTCAAATTACTTACCAATCAAAGATCAGCTTTTCAAAATTAACTGTCCAGTTTTAAAAAGTAAGTAAATGAACAGTAGAGAATAAGGAATTATTTAGGAGATTTTTTAAAACTACAAAAAGGTGGATATGTTTGCCTTTTGTTATTGTGCTTTGTTTAAAAGTTTCAGAAAACTGAAAAGTAGACGGTATTTAATTTTAACTTATAAGTATTAACACTAATGGCCTAAATTAAAACAATGTTCCTATAGCTCAGTGGTTCTCAATCTTACTAACGCCATGACCCTTTAATATAGTTCTTCATGTTGTTGTGACCCCTAGCCATAAAATTATTTTCATTGTTACTTCATAACTATAAATTTTGTACTGTTATAAATCATAATGTAAATATCTGATATGCGGGAAACCCCCAAAGAGGTCACGACCCACAGGTTGAGAACTGCTGCTATAGCATAAATAAAACATGAAATAGCAGAATTGTCTGCTTCATGGATTGTTATAAATAAATGTTATAACCAAACCTGTTCAATATTATAATTGATTTTTTTATCTTAGTAGGGCAAATTTTCTACTATTCTGAAATTTAACATGGTAAGGTTATTAGCCCAATATTCTTTCTGAATTATAACAGCCTTTTAAATGACCTAAAGCACTTACATAATTCACCTGTAAACTGTCCTTGACTATTTGAGCCCATATATCCCATGTCAAGAAGGTCGCTGGCATTGCGCTGGTGGCCTCCCCGCAGTACCTCAGCTTTCCTAGGTCCTGTGGAGCCTTTAGAAGAAGCTGTTCCTGATGAGCTGTGGCCGCCTGGAGAAGGGAAGCTGGGCTTGCTGTAGGGCACCAAGGCTTCCTCTGAAAAAGAAAAAAAGAAAAAAAAAGACTCAGTTAAACAAAAACATGGGGGGCATAAAACGTAAACTTAACTCATAACATATTAAGCTCAAAATGGGCTATTTGATTCTGTAGTAAAATTAAAAGTATGAGGTTTAATCAGGCCCGGATATTAAAGGAATTTCCATGAGCAAGCAACATTTCCTACAATAAGGAACTGAAGCAGGATTAAATTAATAGAGATCTTGGGATAAGTATACAATATTATATATTATTTGCAAAATTTAAATTCATTATAAAACAGAGCTGCATACAATGAACCATAGTTTGCTTAACAAAAGCATATCTGAGAATAATTTCTAAAGTTCAGTGAGGCACCAATTTAATTTCCCCATTAAGACCGAAGGAACATGATTTATGTTTTAGTTGAAAACTATGGCCACCTTTTCTCCACTGATTTAGATAAAGAGCTATATATTTGTTAATTAAATAATCTTCTTAAATTTATGTTGTTTGTTGGGATGGAAATGCATTATTTGAAAGCCTTATATTTCCTTAAAAGAAAAAGAGAAACTCACACATTGTAATAAGTAATATGTGTGTTTAATAAATAACAACAAATAACTCAAGATGTATATTATTAAATAAGTACTTAATACTTTGAAAGGTTTCTCTTTCTGTTTGTTCTCTATCTCCCTCTCTCATTCTCCACCCCCTCCTTCCATCTGTTCCTTTTTTTCTAGGTATGAATAATATGACTAAATTTACTATTCCTCACTATGGATGGTATTTATTGATAAGGATCACAGAGTTTTTTCTCTCAGGCTGAATAGTGTAACCTTCCTAAACTTTTCACTACAAGTATTAAAAATCTTCATAGTTTGGCCCTTGTAAAAATTACATTTTCCAAAAATTTAAGCACCAAGTTATGCCAAAATGTCATATGAAAAATGTGTGGGGAGAAGATATATTCAGAGAAAATTAAGTCCAGAGGAGTAAATGAATAAGGAAAACTTTTAAAAGTTGTATGTGTGTATGTTTTAATACTTGATGAATCTGATTAGAAAATGGATGTCCCAGAAAGTACATTTTTATACAGCCCCCCCTAGAAAAACAGAAAATCCAACCACAAACCATGAAATTTATTTTCTAATGTTTCCAGGAATATTGATCTATGTACAAGGGTATTTCCCATCAAAGTGTTAACAATCAACTAAACTTAATCATTTGGAGAGCTTGAAAACCCATTTAAAGCTTATCTGATATGAGGATTTTGTGATTAGGTAATTATTTATAACTTTGTAATTTCAATTAATTCACCTACTTGACTGATGTGAGTTCTCCTTTCGAATGACTGGTTACTTTAGTCAAATGAACAAACAGGTTGAAGGCAGATATTAAACTGACAGCAAAGATGAAATTTAGTGACCTTAAAAGTACTCAATATAAACATTAAAAAGAAAAAAGTCAAATTAACTCTTGAGTGCTGTCAATGAAGCTTGGAAGTCTCAAGGAAAGGGTCTAAGACCCAACAGAGAGATTAATTTGAGGGATAAGCCCCATTTAAACTAGCCTTAGAGCATGTCCTGGGGAGCTTTGCTGAAGAAGGAATTCTAGCTTCCTTACTGATCCAAGTTATTGATCGAAGGCAAATGTATTTCAGATGCCCTTAAACAACTGCCATTTCTAAGACACCTGGTAGAAAAAAAAAATAATAAGGTGACAGTCCACAGTTTCTTGGAACTGAGCAGAACACACCTGGTCCAACACCTTGTTTGTGTGGGGCTTTCCGTATGTCTTCTTGACGCTCTGTGGAGTTTATCCATTCCTGGGTCTGTCGCTGCCACTCTAGGGAGGTTCTAGCTGGACAATCCAATGAGTTCTTTGTGTCTTCTAAGTTGGATGCTTGTTGTCTCTCTAGGGAGCTTCCTTTTCTCTCTGTTGAGTTTTCCACGTTACCAGCATGCTGGCTCGGGCCTATTTGCTGCCTTAAACCCTGACCTGGTGGGGGATCTGGTGGTGGTGGAAGATCTAAAAATTTTGAATAATATTTAGAATGGACTAATATTTAATGAAAAGTACAGGTTTTTAGTTCAAGTTGAAGAAAACCTTTGCTTTCATACAGGTATCACCTATGCAAAATAAATTTTGGGAAAATACAAGTCAATTCTTTATATCCAAAGCACATATTATGGAAATCCTTGGTATCTTTGGGCCACAGCATGACTGAAATGAAATTGGCCGGTTTTCTTCAACTGTTAAACTTAGAAAGTATTTCCATTGTACAATGAGGTTATCATTCAAGGTGTAAAGGGCAGTTTACGGTCTATGTTCAATCCATAGTACAGCTCCCCACCCCAAAGTAAAAATACCATGACAAAAAATGCCATCACTAAAAATTTTAAAAGCTATGCTAACAAAAGGCCCTGTGAAGAGCAAAAACTCTCCTGTCAATCTCCATAGGAAATGTAACCCTCGGGAAATTAAGAACTATGTGCCGTATCATATGCAACATATGACTGCCTTTACTCATGTATGTGGCACATTTAGCAACAGTCAAAAGGTTAAACTAAGGTTTATTAAGTGCAATTAACATTTTGCCTGACAACCAATTCTGGCTGTTCGTTTCATGAGTTAGCTAATGAGTTACAACTAATACATTATAATCTTCCAATGTATTCATTTTAATAAGCAATAACTGATATTCAGAGGACAGAGTGAATATCCTTTACAGTGCTAGCTTAGACAACATATCATGGAAATTAGAGATGTAGTGGAATACATAATTTTTCAGAAATGCTTTTTAAAAAATATCAGACATGAAAAAAACTAGAAGTTCAAACATGAACTAATTTTTCACTTTCCTTTTACATTCCTCTTCAGATAATGATACATTTCACATTCCTCTTCAGATAAGGATACATTTATATGTTTAATGTCTTCAATTGCAAAATTAGAGTCTAGTCCTTCTTGTCAAGTGTATACTAGTTCTGAAATAACTTTGCTAAAAATTTAAAAATCTTCTGCACATAAATTAGGATCTTTTTCTTCTAATTTTTCTTGCCCGCTATTGCAAATCTTTCCGTTTATCCTTAGGGCATTGCTAATTATACATATTATTTGTTCATTAAAAACAAATATTATATACAATATACATTTATTTTCTTAATAGATGGTATTATGCATAATACTGTGTATAGGCAATTATTTCCTATGCTGTATTTATAAATGTGTTCTTTTGTTTGTAAAAATACTCTGTTTGTATAATGTGGAAAAGTATTCATATCTTGTGCACAAAGGAAAGCTTCCTTAATGGAAGGGTAAGCTGTCTTTCACAAGCATTGAACTGATAATCATGGTCTCCTGAGTGTCTCTTGTGAGAGTTTCTAAGTGGGAACAACATTTTCACTTCTTATGTATGTCCTCATGAAAGGTTATGGATTGCTAATTATAGAAGAGAACAGTCTCTGGGAGAATAAAAGTTGCTTTTGGAACATTTATTCAAAAAAAAATTAAGAGTTAATCTAATTTTGAGATGTCTGTTTATTGGATAATCCAATGAATTTTGTGTGTCCTTCATATTCAATACCACTGCTTTCCTTCACTATACATTATTATAAATGCAAATTAATTATTTCATTGAGTTATTGAACTGAGTCTGCCAGTGAGGAGAAGTTATTTCATTTCCTTCCAAAATAATATATCTTGTCATTGATTTTTACTCTCTATCAGAGCAGCTTAATTTTGAAAATGGCCAAAATGGCATCTGCTATGCCAGCTAAAATTCTGATTACTATTAAATTTAAACTAAATTTATATAGCTTCATAGTGAAGTAATATCCTTGATGTTTATATATTCTAAGACATTGTATGCACATTGAAATAAACAAATTGGAAAAAGACATAAGATTACGAATGGCTATAAAAAAAGAAAGTATATAATCAAGTGCATTTACTTAAATTTATTATTCATTTTTATGTTGATTCATTTCAACTAACTCAATTCACTAAAGAGTCTCTTACTGGTATACTGAGGATTAGTCATTACCAAGCACAGAACAGCCCAGTGATATGTAGCCATTATTGTCTCTTCTCTTTTTAGGAAAGAAAATAGAGTCACAAAAAAATTAAAAATCTCCAGCCTAGATCTGCACTTTCATGAACTTCAGACTCACTGAACAGTTCCACCTGGATGCTCTTCTCAAATTTCACATATCAAAATTGAGCTTTGCATTATCCTCTATATAATATGCTACCTCTGTAATGTTCTTCCTCCTAATTAGTGGCAATTCTATTCTACAAGTTGGCCAAAACTTTGGAGTAATCTTTGATTTTCTTGCTGTACAGCTTCTGTCTAATTTAATTAACAAATCCTGTTAGCTCCAGCTTTATAATCCAACCTTTTTCATCATTTCCACTGATTTCTACCTTGGTATGAAGACCATCTATTCCATTGCTTTCTCAACCTACTACAAGATCTTTGTGTTTACACTTTGCCCCATTTTGTATATCACAATACAACAGTCAGAGTTACTTTCTTTTTTTATAAAAACATAAGAGTAATTGGTGGTACCACACCTACGGTGCATCTTACAAGGGTACATGTGAAATTTACTAGGTGTGGAATGTAAATGTCTTAACACAATAACTAAGAATATGCCATGAAGGCTATGTTAACCAGTTTGATGAAAACATTTCAAATTGTATATAAAACCAGCACATTGTACCCCATGATTGCATTAATGTACACAGCTATGATTTAATAATAATAAAAAAATAAGTGAACGAATGTCACACTTCTTCCTTAAAGACAACACAGTGTCTCTTCCCATGTATCTTCTTCCTTAAAGACAAACACAAACACACAGAGATGCACACACATAAACACACACACACACACACCCTTCCAGTGGTTGCCTATTCAAAGTAAAAGCCAAGCTTTTACACTAGCTTAAAAGTCTTTCACCTACCTTGTCCCTTGTTTGCTCCTCTGATATCATATTTTATTGGTCTCTCTACTCTAGTCCTTTTCCTTTATATCAAATAAGCTTCAGGCTTTTGTTTGCTGCTCTCATTTCCCGGAATGGCCTTTTTCAGATATCAGAATTGCTCTTTTGCTTACATTTTCCCCAAGTCTTTTCTCAAAGCTCACCTTCTAGATGAGGCCTTCCCTGAGGACTCTGCATAGTTCCTCCCTCTACCTATACTTCTTAACTTCCTTCCCTTTGCTTTTCCCCATAGCATTCATCATTATCTATTTTCATTTATGTATCTATGTTAGTCTTTATTTACCTTTCCTCACTAGAATGTAAGAAGGCAGGAATTCTCTTTCCCACTGTCTATAATACGATATATGCTTAAGAAATACGTGAATGAATAGATTAATGAATACATAAATTTGTCCAAAGGCCAAAGCTAGCATGTGCAAAGCTTAATACACTTTCTATAAAGAGTGTAGTAAGAACTAAGGAATGGGAGGACAAGATGAAAGAAAATAATCTAGAGAAAAATGGGTCGGTGGGTAGAGATGACCTTTTACTTCAGCAATAGTCATTGCACTGGCTTCAGAAGGTCTTCTGTGACTTACTATGCAAACAGAAGAGAAGATTTAAATTTAGTAATGCCTACATAGGAAAGAATTTACACAAGGAGAAAGAGCACTCTTTAAAATGTGTGTGTGTGTGTCTGCATAGACTTTGGATCAGACTGACAAATCCCACCATTCCAAATTTATTTTACTGGACGCAGGGAAGATTACTTTCCAACTCCAGTAGTTAGCCTGAGAGTTCAAAGTTCTTGCCAATAAATTATGACACATGATATGTGACACTTGCCATTAGACCCTCCTAATGACCAATCATCACAAAAACCCTGAAAGTCTAATCATAAAAATAATGGTATCCCAATATTGAAAATCCCTAGATTCTTACATTACTGCTTATAAGTAAGAATAAAAAAACTATTGTAATATCTATAATGCAAAAGGTTTAGTCTAATACTAAATGCTGTGAAGCCACAACCTTCCCCAAAAGAACAAGATGAGTTTTATATAAAAGCCTTATGAAAGTATTCTTGACATATGGATTCATACCATATAAAAGCTATGTCATATGTATTTCCTGTAATCTAACAATGTTCTCAGGGATATTCTGTGGAGTGTCATCCAAAATAAATGTTTTCACACTGTATTAAAATGTATTTGGATCAAACACATGGGAAGATGTGAGCTGAAATTTCCTTTGCAATATCACTACTTTCAAAATGTATGATTTGCATAATCCCAACTCCTTTTTCAAATGCTGGTAAATTTAAAAAATTTAGGATCCTGTGGTTCATGCTTCAAACTAGTAGGTTGCTATAAGTGGACATTCTAAAAATTCTTGTAAGAAAAGTGTTCTAGAAATAAAAAGATGTCTTCTTTTGTTTTTGTATATATAATATCTTTCACATATTTGGGATATAATCTTCAAAAATTTCTGAAAAATCACACACACAGAAAAATATAGACCTCAATTTGCTTTTCTCATCCCATAATACTCAGAGTAGGGAAAATGTATCAAATTATTAATTCTTAGTTAATTAATTCTAAATTCTGTAAATAACATAGCAGTGAGAATACTCTTTTTGATTTAGACAAAATAAGATCAACTCTGCAAACTGTTTTTAAGTGCTCAATCAATCTTCAGAACATCTGGAGCAGAAAAGTATTTTTGGTCACCATGGGATATTCATACATAGAGAATCAAACCCTTGATTCTACCCTTTACTTTAATATTCTATAGAAGCACTTCCCAGTAGAGTCAAAGTTAGCAGGAAAGATAAGTAAACCTGGAAGCTTTTGGAAAAAATATGTTTGGCTTTTTAAGTTGTCTTTGCATTGTAAGAAGCCCAAAGAAAACACAAAGATGGCTGCCAGATAGGGTACTCTTTCCTCTAAACTAGTAAAGAACAAATACGTTTCCTTCTTTCCAACTAAGCTTCCTTCTGTCTTATAATGATTAATATAAGCATTTCCAGTACTAGTTCATAGTTTCTCCAAGTTGGATGTACATTAAATTGATTTGTGAGCTTCAAAAATAGCCATAATTGGATTTTACCTCTAAACAATTAAATCAGAATCTTCAGGGTATATTTTAAAAGCTCTCCAGGTAGTTTTAATGCATGGTTTACCTAAGTTCATTCTTTTGGTGTTTAGTAGCATTATTTAGGATAAAGTTGTGTGCTTGTGGAGGATAACACTGAGGAGGGGGAAGAAATTACCTCTGAGTCTGATGTTATACTAGGTACTTCAAATATATTACAACACATAATTTCAGAATAAAACTTAAGGATAAATATTTTTCTTCATACTTAAAATATAGAGAATTAAACTGAAAATATAGGAACTAGACCATGCTCTATAGAGCTCATGGAATACTCATAGTTGAACAGGGACTTCTTCCATTAATACTCTGTTTCTTGAAACTAGAAGGGTTTAAGCAAATGTTCAAAGATTGGATGCTATATATGAACAGAATGATTGAAATAGATCTGCACAGTATGGCCCATCACCAAATTTAGCCATCACCCCTTTTGTCAATGTTTTATTGGAAATTGGTCACATTCATACTTTTACTTTTTATGTAGCTAAACTATGAACTATTTACTATGAATCTTTGTGTACCCCCCAAATTTATATGTTGAAATCTCAACACTGCATTACAATGGTACTGGAAGGTGGAGTTTGGGGAGGCGTTTAGGGCACAGTGGTGGAATCCTCATGAATGAGATCAGTGCCATTATAAAACACATCCCAGAGTGAAATCCTAGCTCTTTTCAGATTGTGATGACACAGAGACAAGGCACTATTTAGGAACCAGAAAGTGGGCTCTCACCAGACATGAAATCTGGTGCCATGATCTTGGACCTTCCAAACTCCAGAACTGAGAAATAAATTACTTTCGTTTATAAGCTACCCAGGTTATAATATAGTCATGCATTACCTGACAAGGAGGATACATTCCAAGAAGGGTGATTTTGCCATTGTGTAAACATTACAGAGTGTAATTACACAAACCTAGATGATTTAGCCAATTACACACCTAGGCTATGGCATAGACTATTGTTACAGCACTGAATACTGTAGGCAGCTCTAACACGATGATAATTATTTCTGTATATAAACATATCTAAACATAGAAAAGGTACATTATAAACCATATTATAATCTGATGGCAACACCACTGGATATGCAGCCCACCACTGACTGAAATATTATGTGATGTGTAACTGTATTTGGTTATAGCAGTCCAACAGTCTCAAGACCGTCTGCAACTACGTGACCTGACGGATGCTTTTAGCTCCAAAAGTCTTAACGCTAAAATATTACCAATTCATTTCAAGGTCTTTTTTGTTTCAAAATGTTATTGAAAAGAAAATTAAATTACCATAAAATATTGTAATTTAATATCACAAAAGTTCAGGTAATATAAGCACACATGCTGCTTATGTTTTCTGTCCTACTTTTAAAGTGGAATGTTCACTAAAAAGCATTAATAAGAAATGAGAGAATGGCAAAAAACTAATCAACAATGACAAGGGATATGGCCTATATTTCTTAGGGCTTCATAATATAGAGATAACTCCAGATTCTCAAAAACAAAAAAAAGAGAGCATTTTTTTTTTTTTTGACAAGACCAGATTGTCAAGTGTCTGTTTTCTTATGTAATGGGGCAAGGACTAATCTACTTGAATCTAAGTTAATGATTGCATGGAGCACATCTCTTCAGTGAGGAGACAAGAGTAAAGGGAAGGAACCTACCATCTGTCATTCCTTCCCTTCGATGAGGCAATGCTGGTTGTTGGTCCATTCGGCCTCCCTTGTGTTTTTTGGTGGGCCTCGGCCTCTGACTTTGACTCAGGGCTGCACTGGTGTTACTGTCAGTAGAAAATGGGCTAGTGGGTCGAGGTCTTTGAGAGGAGGTAAAGGCTTTTCCTAAAAAGTAAGCAAAGGGAATGGGGTAGAGAAAAGGTCATTCGTATACTGATTTTGTCTTGTATTTCTGCCCTTACTAAGTTAAGACCAATTTGTAAACCTACCTAGAGATGCCATTTGAAGGTATCAAATTGTGGTGCATCTCTGTAGAAAATATATAAGAGCTGCATGTATTCTGTCCAATTTTTAATGAACAACACCCTATCCACTAAAAAAATTCAAAGAAATAATAAAAAAAAATCAAAAACTTGATATTGGTTGATTTCATTTTTATTTAACCTTGACCGTCTTAGGAATATTTTCATGGATATTTGAAAAATTAATGCAGCTTTTACTTCTTAAAATTAAAGAAGCTATTTCTGAAATGAAGTGTGCACCGTCTTATTTGTTTTATCAGATTTCACCCTTGGAACTTTACAAAATCTGAGTGCAGAAAAATGTCATATAGTAATTACATTTGAAATTTTACATGAAAGGTCTGCTCAGACACATATATTAAATCGACCTTACCACCTATGCACATACACGATGAATTGTATCTCTTTTGGCAAAAGTTCAATAACATCGGTGTAGAGGATAGCAGGCTAAAATCATCTTGTATATCCAAAGTGCAATAGGTGTTTTCTGATGACTATGATTGTATCTGAGAAGACTCCAAATTTTCATTTGAAAATGAAATGTGCTATGTGCTCTCCCTGTGGTTGAATGTACATATACAGGAACATTTTTTTGGGAAAAGGTTAGCTAATAAATTTTCAACATCTTATGATTTTAATATCATGTTTATTATAGTAAGAGAGGCCTGGTTTATGCATATGTCTTTATTTTCCTACATATGTTTTCATTTCATATAAAATTATTGTATGTAGTTATAGTTTCTTAAGTCAATGTGACATGATATTGCTTAATGCTTTATTAGCTATTAGCATACATGCAAGAAATGCACTTATGTCTTCTAATTTATTAGTTTCTTTGCACTTTCTCACTGCTCTGCTTACAGCTAATGTCACAAAAAGCACTCAGGCAACATAAAGTTTCTGACTTATGCCTTATAAAGCATGAAAATTCAAATAACAGTTATATTACAACATATTTTAGTTCGGATGCTATATGAAAAATAAACCTCTGCAATGCTTAGAAAATCCTTTTTATTTCTTTTGAAGATACCTAATGCATGCTCATAAGAAATATTGATGGCATAATTCAGAGAACTTCCAAAACTCATTTTTATAACCTGAGAGTTTAACAAAGGGTCAAATCATTTTTCTTTACTATTGAGCTCTATTAAGATTTTTAAAATGCACTTACTGTTTCATTCGTTTTGTAAAATAGCTCTTACAAATGTTTGCTTCATTATGTTAGAGTCATCTTATATATGCAGTTAGGAAGCACACATATAAATAAGAGCATGCATTATACCCAAGTTATTTTGTTTCAGCAAAACAAATGATTGCAAATTACTGAACTATCATTCCTGTTAATCCCATGTTTCTTTTCTGTGGAATGAAGAATACATGAAAAATGACACAATTGGTCTTTTATATCATTACTTATCACTCTCAGAAATCAAAATTAAATTAGAGAGCAATACACACGTAGTCATCATTTCACTCAACTTGCAAATGCAGGGGGTGTATCTTTAATTAGCATCCTTTAAAACAAGAAATAAATCTTTATATTAAAATCTTAACAGCCAAACAATTAATAAGATCATCAGCCATTTGAATTGTTTGACCGACAGCCTTCGACCCATTCACCCCATGCTAAGAAAGCCTTTCCAGAAAATGCGTTTGTAGAAGGAGATGGGAGGAAAAGAAATGGAAATAAAAGCTGGGTAATTATAATCACTGGATACGTTATTGATTGTGTGAGGATTCTGCAAAGTGCGAGTCATAGAAAACTTAATTTCAATCTTAGTTGCTGCTTTGCCATCATATAAAAAAAAGAAGCATTTCCAATTAATCAGCAGAGCCGTGAAGAGAAAGAAAAGAACAAAAGATGGGAGATGGTGAGTAAGAGTCTATTCCTGGCTCTGCAAAACTCCCATTGGCAGTACAGTATCCAGACTCTGTTCATGCATGTTAAAGAAAGCCATGTGGTCAGACTCTCCAAGAAGAAAGAATAGGAGAGGAAGAGTTCAGTGTCCAAAGGACAAGATTCTCTCATGCAAAGAGTGTTGACTTGGTGTCTACCAACCTGTTTTTGTAAGGCTGGTTCCATCCAGCCTAAAACCAGCTTTATCTGCTGCTGCCACCAGTGCTTGTGCAAAACTGCCGTTGGCAAAGATGGAACCATCTGAGGAGCTAACTACACTAGATCTATGACTAGAAAAGTTACGATCCTCATCAGATGCAGAGCCCCATCCATTTACCATTGAACCTAAAAACAAATGTATTTGTCCAGTGAGTTGTATGTACTGGGTAGCTTATCTGTTTGTACACTCTATGCTAATGAGCAAACCACTGCTCAATGCCTCGCTTCTCCCTTGATGTTTCATCATGACTTCTTTAGTCATGTGCATCACCCATGTTTTAAACATTCTCAGCACAGAAGAATGAAGCCCCCTTAAAACTCGCATTTGTCTGCAGCACGTGAACAAAACATGCTCCATATGGTTGACTTCTTACAATGTTTAAATTATCACATGATCATTTTCCAAAAGGGAATTGTTACCTATTATTTTAAGTATCTATAATTCAAAAATAAACACTTTTATTCAAACAAATTCTTATGCATTTAAACTTATCAAGGATTCAGTTGAAGAAATAGTGTGAATATATTTTGATTTTAATTAAGACTCCCTATGATAGTCTGCATAAAAGCTATTTCTGTATACTGTAGAAGGGTTAAAGATATATCAACATTTTAATATAAAAAAGTACTTATGAAATAACATCAGAAATTTATAAATAAAAATGAATAGTTACTGTCAAAGCCAATAAACTCAGAGCATAATAAAAATACATCTTACAAAAGTTCTTTTACTATGCCATTTCTCATTAGGCTTTCTTTGATTTTTAATCATTTAATGAACTCCAGTTTTTATAATACTAATATTTATCTTTAAAATTAACTTTTATAAAGAATATCATCCATAGAAATATTCATTTTTCTGCAAAACACAACATGGCAATGAAGGAAAAGAATGACATCTCTATGTGAAGAGAATCGTAAATTGTGACAAAACTGAAAAATAGTCTCAATCTTTAATTTTCTACAAAGTAATTCACAATTTTATCATTTCTTTTGGATGACAGCACATTTGGAATTTAACCTAACACTTCATAACAATTAATATAAAACAGTATTAATTTAAGTTTGCATATCATTAATTCAGGACAATTGACCACTGAGCATTGCTTTTCCTAAATTTTGTTAGAAGGAGAAAAAAGTTTTCATAAAAATTTAATGCAATAGTACATTCAAAACTATTAAGAAATGAGTATAATTGTGAGGGATGTGTTACTTAGTTCAACGTAAGCATTTCACATGGTATATCAAAGCAGTACACTGAACCCCATAAATGCATCAATAGACAAAGTTGTGATTTAATAAAAAATAATAATTATAAAAAAGATTTCTAAAGAAACAAAACACATATTTATATGAAAGAGATGGAAGTAAAATACTGTAGCTATTTCTCCTTTTCTCCAATATTTAAGAAACAACAGTTAGTTAGGGGTGGCTCCATGATGCAGTAATTGCTGTCAAGGTGCCAGGATGCAATAACATGGATTCATGCACGTTCAAGACAGAGAAAACAGAAACTGATGGGACCAGAAAGATTTGAGAAGTTAAGAGGGTGTTAAGTGTAAAAAAGAAAGATAGAGTTCTGATTCTATTTGCCAAAAGCACAGAGATACACTTTTTACTTTCCAAACAGATTCTCTTGACACAGGCCACTGCAAGGACAGTAAGATAACACCAGCAACTGAGCCTCCTTGGAGAGAATCATTTCTGGATTAATAATCACAAGTCAAGGACCAACAGCCCAAAATGACAGAAGAAATGTGCAAGAGGCTTTGCAATATGAAGCTTTGGTAGATAAGAAAAAAAAAAAATCAAAGAATTTCAGTGAAGAGCCATAATGAGAATATGATATTCTAAGACTAAAGTTACTTATAAAAATATTTAAAAGCTTATTCCAAGTTCCAAGTGTTGTTTCTGGTATTTCTAAACATCTGCTCTCACTCTCCAAACAAGAATCTCTTTATACTCATTTCCAGTTTTATTCCTAGTCCCCTCCTGATTTCCTTCTGGTTCCTCCCATTTTTTTCATTTTTACCTACATTATCTATCTGAAGAGCTTATCACACAATTTAGTTCCTCTGTTTAAAGCCTAGTTCATCAATGCCAATTCCAAACTCCTAATCAGGCATTTGCGACTCTTCCAAGTCTAGCCCCGTCTGCCTTTGCAGTTGGACTCATCTGACATGCTGTGCCGCCTGTCTCCGTATCTCACCTACACGACATCATTTCCCATTCTTTGCGCATATCTCTGTATACCTACCAATTCTTAACCATAGCCAAACTTTAAAATCTAAATCAAATACCATCTCTCTCATTACCTTGATTCCATCCCTTCCTAGGGAGACTCATCTCTTTATCTCTTTTGTTTTGCCAGTGCTATGCATACAGTTAGTATATTAGTTTTCTCTGTATATTATAATTTGTTGCATATGTATGTTTTCTCTTCTAGAATTTCTTAGATTCAAAAATTGCTGGTAATTAGAAATGGTCATTTCTAGTAGAAATTCAATAAACCATGGCATTTTGAATTAAGTTCATTCAACATTTTTATTATTCACTATTAATTTTATGTGTAATTCTATTTTATATATAATTTCCTAGAAATATCCTTATTTTAGTTATAGCAAGGATGTCCTTATAAGAAGTCCCAGATAATTTATTAAATAGGGAATATAATGCTAGTCAAATCTTGTTGGTTAAACATTGGGGAAAGTGATGTAATCATCTAAAGTGAGACAGTATTTACACACACACATACATATATATCTTGGTTATGCACTTCAGTATTGATATTTAGTAATATCTTATTCAATTGAGATAAAGAATTCACATTACCTGGCATTTTGGTTTTTTTTGTGTGTGTGCATGTGAGATTTCTCTGTTTATATTCAATGTTTTGTTGTTTTTTGAAAATTCTCTTTTCTCCTCTATAACCAGCTCCAAAGTAATTGGGTCTGTTTGGTTTTATGTCTAAATCTCGTCATGTGGTTCTAGGCTGGGGATCTAGCATATTGAGAAATTTAGGCTCTGAAGCTGTAAAACTTAGAAAAATGTTCCACACCACAGCAGTGTCACTAAAGAAATGTCATCCTCTGAGATTGTCTAACAGAGAAATAGGTTAACTTTTCCATCTCGAAATGCCCTATCTCCCCATGTAATAAGCCCTTCACATGAGTACATAAACACATACATTTGTTGTTATCTAAACAAATTGACTACTTTCCTGCCTTTGTGTCTTTGCTCTAATTTTTGTTCAACCTTTAATACTTCTTAGCATGTCCCTAGAAATCCCAATTATTTGTAGTTTTCCTTATGCTTCCCCTCTCCCCCTGGGAACAGAGGGAGCCTGGCACACAGGGTTTCCAGTGGGTGTGGTCAATGTGGGAACATCTGCTATTCATTCTTTTCAACTCCCTCTACTTGCAGAGACACCGAATATGTGACTTCCTAGTTGAAGATACATGCCCCATAGACACAGAGGTTGCCAATAAATTCACACATTTTCAAAAAGAAAAAAATGCTTTAAATTTGTAATACTCAAGTGACATTTGAATTCTGCAATTATAAGACGTGCTCATGTGACTCGAGTTCAGTTTTAGTTATTGGTATATATGGAGTATTGTAATTTTAATACAGCTTTTCCTTTCTTACAATGTGTAGAGTTTTTGGCACGCTCTGTATTTGGCCACAATGGGCAATGGGTCGCTTATTGATCCAAGCTAATCAGAGGGAAGTACCTCACGTTAGTGTAGATGTGTTTGCCTTGAAAATGGAGGGTAAGGAACATAAAGAGAAAGAAATTTTATCTTTGCATTTGTTTCTCTGCCTTTGTCAATACCCCCTCTTCTCAATTGGAGTAAGATGTAGGGAAGGGGTACATGTGTGGAGAAAATTTTTAAAGACATTTTGTCACATTCCATGAATAAAAAATAAACAACATGTATTAAAATTCTTCCTGCAAAATTGCTAAAATTTATTTAACGTTTACTCTTTTCCCTTTCTGTGACTATCATTTTTTCTCCTTTGTAAATTGAAATGTGAAGAATGAGCTGCTCATTCAGGTAAATAATTACCAAAAAATTAAAAAAAGAAATAAGAAGATCAGATTCAGAAGAAAAGAAAAACATTAATTCATAAATTTAAAAGTAAGTCATTTCTGTGATAACTGTTTTTCTGTTATAAATATAAATAGAAACATAAAAATTAAAATGAATACCAGGTAAAAAGAACTCAGCTAGAAGGTTTTTACAAATTACAAGCAATCCATACCAATCTGACGTGTTACAACCCCAAACATAATCAGTACATATTTAAACATTTAATGAAAAATGAATTTGTGTCACATAGCTAAATTTATTTGTATTTACATTTTCCATCTTCTAAATTTCTCAGGTTCAAAATTGCTGAAACACCAAAAAAAAAAAATCTTCAATTTATTCAAGCTGTTAAAGAAGAGATGCATATAGGGTATTAAGTTGTTGCTCAAATGTTCCTGAGCAGTAAAATCCCATGATAAAGTGGCATCTTGCTGTGTCTCTATTACATCTTCAGCACTAAAATTAATTTATGATCAGTCATCAATTCATTTACATGTCATTTTATGCTAAGTCCTTCCTTGCTGATAAATGCTTGCCCTTAGATCCATTAAGCTTGAGTAAAGTCTGTGCTTTATAATATGACCCTGCTAATTGTTGCATTTCCATTTTTATGAGATACAAAAACTAGCTGTTCCCCATTTTTTTCAGCCAATATTTAATCTACGAAATCTTCCTTTTAAGTGCTATTTGTCCAACTACCTGTTAAGTTAAATCTGTAGCTGTAAATGTCTTTAAACAAATCAATCCAAATATTGACCTCTCCCTAAAGATACAAAACATGACTAATCTATAGAAGTTCTTTTTTCACTCAAATATACTGAATATGCTACAATTGCACTATATTCCTCAGAGAGAAAGCAATATGTATTATAGTACGAAAAGCAAAATGAGCTGTTGAAATATCTCATCATTGGGACATATGATGCCTGTTACCTTGTTTTGCTCAGAAAAAAAAATTGCACATACAATATTCTGCTTTTTAGCTGTTAAATTTTAATGTATATATTTAATTTAATTTTAAAGATGTCAAAGCTGTTGAGGTAGTTTAACAAGATGATGTAATTAATTTAGCTTTATCTCCCAAATTTTCCTTAATATGAAACTTATTTCCTTAAGTTTTTGTAGCAAAAGGAAAGTTTCAGGTTGACGTTTTTAGTAGCCAAGACTCTAAAAGCTGTGCGGTCAAGTCAGATGCTGAGAATGCCAGGTTTTATTGTTTTCATACTCATCTGGTGTGGGAGTTCCAGTAAAAACCTCCAAAAACATAAATTAGGAAATACAGAGCC
The DNA here is from genome assembly GCA_963573935.1 of Arctocebus calabarensis. NCBI lineage: Eukaryota > Metazoa > Chordata > Mammalia > Primates > Lorisidae > Arctocebus > Arctocebus calabarensis. The sequence goes on from CAUYON010029981.1 coordinate 84,761, forward strand.
GTGATTTCCCTCCAGCCATGGTATTCCTGTGGGGTCTGGCAGTGAAGGAGACGGGTGGTTGTTTCACTTAGCAGCACACGCTCCCTCCGTCTTCCTTCGTGTGATCACTGAGGCAGTTAAAATCTTGGCTACACGTTCAGGACATTTTCCTCCTGCGTTCTCTCCTGTTGCCTTCTGTTTCTTTTCTCCTGGTGGTGTCATTAAATTCAGGAAACAATTACCCTTGACTCCCACCATGGAAGTTACAGAAAGTAGTATTAAAGGCTTCCCCCTCCCTGTTAGCCCAAAGTTTGGCATTTAGGAGGAAATATTAGAAGCGTGTTCTGGGAGACGGAAACGATCCTGTGCATTTAATTTCTAGCCAGAAACAGAACGTGATTGACTGTAATAAAAATATTTTTGTATTTTATCACAATGAATAGGCGTGTGTGATGAGCATAGGTTAAAGTGAAAATTATAAAGATGAGATTCCTTATAAAAAAAATGCTCACAGAGTTGAATCTTGTCAACATGGACCACTATTAAGCAGAGAACTAAAGATATATCAATAATGGATCATTATTAAGCAGAGAACTAAAGATGATACAAATAAATCATAAAAATTATCTAAAATTAATATTTTGATTAACTACACAATGAAGATTAATGTTTCTAGAGATAAAATTATATGTTTTATTTATATAAATACACATTTATTCATATGTAGTATGCATACACACAGATCTACATATTAAACAACAGAGTAGAAAATTAATTTCCTCCTAAATATTCCAATTCTCTGGATAGAAGAAAGCTGGGTGTGTCCAGTGCAAGAATCATGACAATTTATCTTTACAGTAAGACTGATTGATTTTAAACCTCATTCTGCCACTTATCAAGTGAGTGGCCTTGAAAAAGACTTTGTATCCCTCTGTGACTCAATTTATTTATCTATAAGATGAGAACAACAAGGTTGTGTAGATTTAATGAATTAGTACCCAGTAAAACTGTAGAATAGGGGTGAGAAAACTTCCCTGTAAAGTGACAGATGCTAAACGTTCTAGGCTTTCCTGTCTCTGTCACACTTTCTTCTTGGTTTTTGTTTGTTTCTTACGTTTTTACAAGACTTTTAAAAAATGCAAAAACTATTCCAGTTCATGAGATCACACAAAAAGCAGACCACAGTTAAGAAGGGTGCCTTGTACTTACTAAGGGCTATACTTGTGGTACTTTTATTATTATTATTATTACTATCATCATCATCATTCATTCTAAATTCCTAGATAAGTGATTGAAAGTAGCAGGCCTTCAATAAGTGCTTGTTGTAGAAACAGATAAATAATACAACAAATCTGCAAATTATCTTTTCCATTACTGAGATCATGAAATGTGGAAATAAAGACATTATCCATCCCTTTTAGCTTTTTATATTCACGAATTGTCACTACAAAATTGAAGCAGTCTCTCCAAAATTAGTCATTATAAACAACATGCATGGTTCATGTGCCTGTGCTTATTTCTTTAACCAGATGGGCTCTGTCCCTTGTTAACTGCTGATAATCCCTAATGTGGGATCTGGAAGGAGCAGTACATCCATATAAAATCTCGCATAATTTTATACACAGGCTCATCAGCCCACCCTGGAGTTACCACTGAGCTACCATTTTGATTGTTGTCAGAATTTCTGAGACTGGAACATAGTACCTGTTATTTCTATTTAATAAAACGGTCATTAGTATCATGATGATGAAAATAGCTATCAGAGAAGATCAGGTGAGCATAATGACTAGTTGACTCACACCACAAATAAATTTAGCACTCAATGTAATGGTAGTAAGATTTTCTCTATGGGCACTTAAGATCTGAAAAATGGAAAAGCCAATGCCACTAGTGCCCGTTTTATTGTCCACCTCATTTAGCACCATTGCAATAACCTTATGTGTCTGAATAAAATATAAACATGTTAGAACAGTATTCATTAGCATGTTGATGTATCTAGTATTCAGGGTCCCTGTTTATCTCTTTCATGGCCATTCTCACATGAGCATGCGTGCACTTACAGCCTGATTTACACCCTCCTACAGGTGTATCCATACACTTTCCCTGCACATGAGTTACCCACCCCTGTCCTCTAACACATTCACACCCTACACACACACATACTTATAGACGCACCAAGCAAATTAAATCTTTGATCACCTTCACAAAGTTATTATGGAAAGGAAAGGGAAAAAAAAAAAAAAAAAGAGGAGAGGTTCTCTTTGGCTACTTTTGTGTAGAATGCAACTTCTTGGATAAACTTATCATGGAACACATACATACCTAACACCCCGAGCTTTGTATATAGGGCAGTAATTAAGCAGTGAATTCAAGTAGGAGAACAGACTTCGTTTTCTCAGCAATAAAAGCCTCATTTAGGATGAACATTATACCAGCTACAGGAGGAATGCAGTTTGCTGGAACTGCAGCCCCATTAGACTGCCTAAATTGTTACAGGTGAACGTGTAGAAGTGCAAGGTGGCATTCTGCTGATTTATAGATAATTTATCATCTTTGACATTATAATATTTAATAACAAACTTTACGGGCTATAGCTGACTTTTTTTTCATTATTGTTGTAATTCTTTACTGCATCCCTAATGAAAAAGAGTTCAGTATCATTAGTGAAATATGCAAAAATATGCAGAATTTTACCCTGAAGGAGATTATGCTGGAAATTCAGGCAAAGGGGCTTAACGTAATAGTGCACTAATAAGTCAGCTCTCTACATTCAAAGATTTTAACTTTTTCTCTGCAGTATATCTGCAGTTCTTAAATCTTAATTAGCCTGGCAAGCAGGCCAGCCCCTGGGTACGAAGGAAAACTGAAAAGTCGGCTCATGCATCACGCATTGTGCAGTCCAGGAAGGGATGGAGCTGGAAATCTTAGGCACAGATGCTGCTTCGTCATTGTCATGACCCAGTTCCCATCAATGTTTGCAGAACTCTATAGAGAAAAAGCTATGGAAGCTGGAAAGCTGTTGGTGTAAAAATGAATTCAGTGAGACTGTGATAAAATACTTCCTAGGATGAAAGATGTCATCAAGGTAAATACAGATATGGGCATTTTCCGAGAAGACCAAATGAAATGCTAGGAACACACTTAAGTTTGTAGTAGCTATGACTTCATAGTCAGATAAGTGGTATATTTTTGCATGTCAGAATGACTATCTAATTGAAAAGAAAGACTGAATTTTTACTTTTTTCCATAGTCATTGTGCAGATATTAGCATTTAAGATTTTCTAACAAAAATTGATAAATTTAAATCTTTGTGAATAGGTTATACATTAGTCCTGGGCTCATCATATGTGAGTACCAATTGAAGTCTTTCACTTAGTAAACGAGGCAAAAAGAAGCTAAAGAAATTAACAGTAAAAATAATTATAATGCCTGGGAAAGGATTATTTACTGGATTCAGCCATATGAAATGCATAAACACATACTTTATCTCCCTAAACATTTTCTCCACTCTAAAATTAATACCTTGTGCAAACTTAGGCTTATTCTGAGGACGTGCTTATTTTCATCAGCGAGCGATTTTACAGAGTGAATTATCAAGGATTTTAAGATTACATTCACTTTGTATGTTGTTCCTGGTATACAAAATATATCACTTCTAAAAGTCAAGGGTTTTTTTTTTTTTAATATAATAGACTTGGTTCCCTCGTAGAGTGAACTTTTCATGAAAGCCCTGGATATAAATGAGTTTTCTTTCATGTCTTTAAAGCTTTTTAAAATTCATGAATTTTCTTATCATTTTTGCAGCAAAGCAAATGTATTTCCAAATCCTTTTTGAATTTTGTGTTTAATATTAACATATTTAAAATGTTACAGAAGTAGATGGAGTGGAATAAATCTTACATAAGAAAGCGTTTGATTTTTGATGCATTTTAATGTTACAACTAGGTCAGTTATTTCTGTTAAATTGGATCCATTACCTGTCACAGAGCTGTCTAGATTGTCCATGCTGGATCCAGGTGTCTGGTCTAGGGCTCTCAGGGGCCTGGGAATTTCTAAAGCTTCCTCTTCATCATCAGCATCATCATCTGGAACATCTGTTTCCAAATCCGAAATCATGGCTCCGGACACGTAACCTAATGGTGGAACCGGGGGCTGTGGAGGTTGATTATTGCTTTGAATGTGCCTAGAATTCAAATGACATTGTAAAAAAAAAAAAAAAGCAATTCATTAACATTCAACGAAATTATAATTTGAATTAAATGGCATGCTATAACAATTAATATCGTGTTTTTCCTTTCCACTGATTCGGGAGCTGACAGTGCTTTCTGACACTACGGAGACAATGGGCTGCAGATATGTGGCTCACCAAATGAGGACAACGTAGGCCATTTAACACTTTGATTAGTATTGATAGGACAATACAGATACAGTAATTTTATAAATAAGATATCCAGAGGAGAATATGAATATTTGTCACAAAGAACTATTTACAGTTGTTTTCTTGCTCCAATAAAGATATAAACATTTTGTTCCTGTTGAGTACCAAAATTCTACTCCATCTGTGTAACTGGTGATGCCTGCTGGCCCTGATGAAGATAGCATATCACAGGAGGGCCTACTTTCCAGCCATCCAACTGTGACCACATTCCCCACCCTGTGAGGCTGCTTCCTGTGTCAGGCTGATGGTTGTGTCCAATTTAACCCAGGTTAGGGTAGGCACAACTAAGTTATGTCCTAGTAACTATTTGTATGTCTCACCCATCAACATCCTAAACACCTCAAAGGTAGAAGAGATTCATTGCAGAATTCTCTGTTTTTAGAGCATTGGTGTATGAAATCAACTTTTACAATGAATGAATGATTCTAATCTCAATCTTATGAAATAAATAGAAATATATTATCAACTCTCTTTTAGAATGTATTACAGTGGCATGCTTCAGATCAGGTAGCTAACAAAATGTGAAGTTGTATTGGTGTCCAGTTCATTTGCTTTGAATCTGGCTTTAGAGTTTCTTCTAAACCATAAAAAGCTAAACAAAGGCAACTCACTGCTATTTGTTACTGGCAAAAAGAGTGAATGTATTACATATTTCAATATATAAAGTCTTTATATGCCTTCATACAAAGTATTTAAAAGACGCCTGCTATTTAAGGGAGCTATAAAACAAAGGCTATGTAATTTTACTGTTAGCTTTTGATATGATTTTATTTTCTTTATCATTTCTCCCCTTTGCTGGAAGATTTCATTCTTCCAGGCTTGTTTAACAAATTGCCTTTTGTAATTTGTAACCAACTTCAATGTTAACAGGATTCTAGATGATTCAATGTTAAAAAATGGGCCAGGTGTTCTGGCTTACTCTGTAATCCGAGCATTCTGGGAGGCTGAGGTGAGAGAGCATTACTTGAGTTCAGGAGTTTGAGACCGGCCTGAGAAATAACAAAACCCCATCTCTACAAAAAAATATAAAAATTATCCAGGCATGGTAGTATGTACCTATAGCCCCATCTACTCAGGAGGCAGAGGCAGGAAGATTGCTCGAGGCAGGGAGTTTAAGGTTGCAATGAGTGGGACATCACCACTGCACTCTAGCCTGGGTGACAGAGCAAGACCCCCTCTCACAAAACAATAATAATTATGGAAGTTACTTCAACATCATGAGAACATCTTTAACATAATAGATCAGAAATTTGAGGACCTAAGTTATTACTTGGCATTCATTACAACTTATTAATTGAAGAGTCAGGAACAAAGCAATTTTCCTAATGATTGTTACAGAAAATCTTTTTTTTTTTTAGAGACAGTCTCACTTTGTTGCCCTTGGTAGAGTGCCATGGCGTCACACAGCTCACAACAACCTCTAACTCTTGAGCTTAGGTGATTCTCTTGCCTCAGCCTCCCCAGTAGCTAGGACTACAGGTGCCCGCCACAACGCCTGGCTAGTTGTTTATTTTTTATTTTTTTTTTTTTCAGTTTCGTCGGGCTGGGTTCAAACCCTCCATTCTCAGTATATGGGGCTGCACCCTATTCACTGAGCAACAGGCACCGCCCTTGTTACAGAATATCTTGAGCATTGATGTGGTATAAGTGTTACCTCAAGGGTTCTGTTTCTTAATTGGGGCTGAAAACAGCCAACTAATAAATGTGAGGTTACAAGTTCATATTTGTATACATGATTCAGTCTCTTACAACTGTATAGACCTTGATCCTGGAAAGGATGAAACAGACCAACACTCTAGTCCTACGTCACTGATGGCACCTCCCGGTGGAAAAAATACACATTGTGGGACATTAAATGTACTTCTTGACATGCATATGTATCTTCTAGGGACAGACACTGTGCTGTTCTCTTCATTAGATCACAGAACAACAGAATCCCTGGAGGTAGATAGTGGGGTCATTCTTTTTTGAAGTCTTCCTATGATGCTGATGTGTGACTCAGATGGAGAGGTACTTCCAGACCCAAAGGGCATGGTCCTGGCTGAGCTCACAGCGGCTTATTATTCCTGTGGAGTCAGCTAAGGCATGCTGGAAGATTGCTGGATTGAGAAGCAATATATCCAGAAATAAAAATGGGGTCTGTCCTGTGGGAATTCAGAAAAGGTGGAGATGAACTAGTTTGCTCATCCATTTTGCAAATAGCTATTAAGTACTAAGTGGGACAGTCTGCAAAATGTGGAAAGAGAGCAGTAAACAACTCAGATGAAAATCTAAGCCCTTCTGAATAATAAAAGGGAAAATATAGCAAGGTACTTTTCTAAATACTTTATAAATGCAAGCTTATTTAATTCTCACAAAAATTTTGACCTTGACCCAGGAGAGGGTAGGCATTTTCGGTCTACTCCTAGGAGGTATTCCCTAGGCCCTTAGAATGTCCTGCTTGATAAAAGTGTCTTTGTTTACCTGGAAACCTTAAACTACTCTAGAAACTAGAATGAAATAATTTATGGTAGGGTTTTGAGTGGCTTGGTCTCAGCTCAACGTCTGGCAGGGCTGGAGACTGAGTCAGCCCTGTTGGTGTTCAATAGCATATATGGGACACAGCCCAAATGAAGCCTCAGGAACTTGGGGCTTATGTGCAGGATGCCCTGTACAAGGTCAATGTCTTTGCTGAGACATCAATGACTCCATTAAGAGAAAACAACTGGAAACTCTGCTCTTGGAATTTTCCTGGCTTTTCCCATGGACTTCTTCTCTTGGCTGAATTTAATCTGTACCTTTTCCCTGGGCAATCTGTAATTTTGCACATAACAGCTTTCAGTGAGTTCTACGACTTATTCTAGAGAATTTTTTGAACTTCAGAGAGGTCTTGGGGACCCCTAATGCTTGTGCTTGGCCTCAGAAGTGAGGGTATCTTGGGGACTCCTTCTTATTTCATACATGAACTAATTACAACTCTCATTATCATTTAACATGTGGGGAAATGTGTTTATTGTTTATATGTTTAGCACATAAACAATAAGCAAGTTGTCCAGAGTCATACAGCCAGTAAGACAAGTTCACCTCCATGGAGTGGCCCTAATCCTGGCAACCCCTGCTCGAATCCCAGGCTAATCATTCAGAATCTATCTAATGGGTGGAACCTAAAGCATCAATATATTTTAAGGTTACCTTGGTAATTCTAAAACACTAATCTGAGAACCCTTGAGCTAGAGTCTGTGCTTTAAAGAACTAAACTACACGGCTTCATTCATTAACTTGAAGGAAATTTTATGGCTCTTTAAGCAATTGGCTTCAGTTATTTAGAAAAAGAAGTTTGATGCAAAAAGTGTACTGTTTAACAGTTGATTGCTTTTGACTTAAGAGGAAACACCTGATCATTGTTTGAGAAAAAAAAATTACAAAACCTCTGGTCCCAAGAAAAGAGGCTGTTTGTCATAAGTTTCATGTGACCTCCTGGTTTTCTCATCTCTTCATACGCATTGTTAGCTCTATCTTAAAAATAAATATTCATTAACACTGAGAATAAGAATTACCTCATTATCAATTTATCTCAATAAAATACAAATACCATCTCAAATAATTTACTCTGACTTCAAGCACCAGGTGTAAATCAACAGAAGATAATTGGATGTATGTTACTGAGGTAAGAGTCTAGACTTATATATCAATATTTGCAAGAAGTAAGGTCAAATAAGAAAAAAAAAGCCTATAAAATTGTTGGAATTAGTCTCACTTGTATTTCTGCCACATTTTACACGATAACCTAAGTAAAATCCCATCTATAGTTTATGAAAGTTGTATTTGAAGTTTTTGATTTGTTCTTGGAGATTTTTTTCTTTGATACATTTACTTTACTGATATTGTTTCTTTTTCTGTGTCATTTACTGCCTCCTAAGGAGGGGCTTTCAGTAACTAACACTGACCATATGTAATTTGCAGAAGCTTAAATTTACATATTCACAACCACATATAGAATTAATCACAGACACTTTGAAGAATCTAAAAGGAGTCCTTTATTATGGCATTGGAAGGGAGTTCAAGGACAAACTATTTGAAGCTAAACCATAAATTAGAAAAAAATTCTGGTGTAGTCAATGACCCTTTAGCCTAAAATTCTACAGATCTCAATTCTTCCCTCTCTCACTATGTGACTTTGATCATTTCTAGTCATTTGCTCATCTAAGTGATTAAGGAGTTATACAAAATTGCTTTTAACCCCAGATGTGTAATTCTATAAAAATCTCTTGAGAATTCATGTGAAGGAATATTTCCATGTGTTGAAAGCATGGGTCCCTTGACTTAATACAGATATTTACCATGTTTGCTTTGCTATATCAAACTGATAGGCCCTTGTCAACTCATCCAGGTGAGCCTGTAGCATGGGCTGCATCTCTTCCCGTGGGGACGGAGTAAGGGTCGCAGTGGACTGCTGTCCAAAGGAGATAGCAGGAGAAGAAGCCACACCTCGGACGGGCGGTGTGGGGACTCTATCATCGTCTTCTTCCAACTCATCTTCCATACCTTGGTGTAAGTATGTTTGCACTGGCAATGGTGGGCACCAGCTATCACTGTCATAACTGAAATTAAATGACAAAAATGTGCAAATCGACACTCACAGGTATACACAATTACACTGACAATAAAGTAGCAACCATATGGTTTCTAAAAAGTTCTCAGTTTATTTCCCCCGATCAAGTTGTTGGTGCTACCATAGTAAATCACCTGGCTGTTATCTTAATTTCTGGTTGTAATTACGTCTGTTACCTCAATATCTTAATCTATTCCTAAAGATCTTATTAGCTAATTGTTACCCCACAGTTACAAAAGGCAATAACTTCGTAACAAACTTACTCATGTGAAAAAACTAAATTGCTAATTAACAACAATTAATGAATTTAGTGCTTGCAGATTTAATTACTTCTTTCTCATCTTCACACTTGTGTACCAACAGCATAAACCAATATACCTGATTGGTCATCTAAGACGTGCTGAAGACTTTTATTTATTCTTCATTTCATATAAAACTCATTTATTAACATTTTTTATATAAATATATTCAATTTAATTTTGATTCTCTTAATTTTCTCAGTGAAAACTATGCCCCCTTTATTGTGATACTAATTGCAAAACATAAAATAGAAGTTCAAAACCTGGACTTATAAAGTATATTTTAAAAATAACGATATTTTTATTGTAATAAAAACATTTAACATGAGATGTATCAATAGATGTCAAGTGTAAAATATAATAATTATTTCAAAACAATGATATTTAAGGGACTCTGGTCCAAGAATATAGAAAATGAATTCAAAAGCGTTAATTGTGACACAAAATCAGTAGCATTTCTATTATATATTCTCTCTGGTCCTGTGATTTTTAGAAATTAAATCAATCCTAACATATTCTTAAAAAGAGAACTGAAGATAAGATAAATAATACTATTGGATATGATTTTATTAAAAAATATTGAGGGTGTACAAATGTTTTTGTTAATGAATAGTGTTTATAATGCTTTAGTCAGGGCAGTATGTGGCCATCACCCAAATAGTGACCCCTGTATCTGTTAGTTAGGTCTTTACCCCTTCCTGCCTCCTCATTCTCCTTTTCTTGATTTCCAATGATTTTCACTTCTTTCTTTTCCCATGAATGATCATCAATTATATAGAGTCATCTTAAAAATTCACCCTCTTCAATATGTCATGAATCTTTCTCTTGCCTTTCACAATCACAGAGTCGTCTCTTACTAGCTCTCCGAATATCTCTTACCAGATTTCCAAGTATCTTACCAGCTTTCCAAGCATCTTCTCTTCCACCCTTTTTACCATAGAGGCAACACAATTATAGTTCTAGAATCTTCATTCACATCATATCTATGCTTAAAATTGTTCAGTGATTATGACACAAGAAAAATTACAAACTGATTAGCTGGACTTAAACTTCCCTATCTGATCAGCCTATTTTTCTAGCTAAATTTCCTCAAAACCAGCCTACTCTGGTGCTGGCTTTGGCAACACATATACTGAAATTGGAATGATACAGAGAAGATTAGCATGGCCCCTGCACAAAGATGACATGCAAATTCGTGAAGCAGTTCACGTTTTTGCCCCATATACCAGAGGTGGTGTGTTCAAACCCATTCCCAGTCAAAAAAAATGCTAAAAACCCCAGCCTACTTTGTGTTTTCCATAAACTCTTGGTCTGTATGTGACTGTTCATCATTTGTTTAAGAGCATCCGCTCTTCCTTCAAGACTCACTGCAAGTGTCATCAGTTCTGGGACGCCTTGTCTGCCCCCTTCATAAGGAAAGGATTACAACATCATAATGCTTATACTTTGATATTTCTTATATTATTTGTTTATATGTTTCTTTTCTCTCACTATTCTGTGCGATCCTTAAGCCCAATATCTCCTATGTATCTGGTACATGGAGATATTCATTAAAGAAGTTGAAAATAGAATACTAATTAGTTTTTAGCTTGCTTACTAATTGTCACTCCTAAATGTCCAGATGATTCTTCAATATTTTCACATGAACATCTGTTCATTTATTAGCATGAAAACCTGAACATGGATATTTATAACAGTTTTATTGATATTTGCCCAGATTTAAAAGCAAACAAAATGTCCCCAGAAGGCAGATGGATAAACACCCTCTGATACCTAGACAATGGAATAGTCTAGATATCACTAGAAAGAAAGGAGCTGCTGAGCCTTGAAAATACATGGAGGAAACTTAAATGCACATTCTTAAGTGGAAGAAGCCAATCTGAAATAGCCTACATACCATATGAGGCTAAACTATGGAGACAGTTAAAAGATCAGTAATTGACAGAAGCTGGAGGGAGGAAGGGATGAACAGGTGGAAGGTAGCGACGTTTTAAGGCAATGAAAATACTCCAATGATACAATAATTGTGGATACATGTTCATTATAAAATTGTCCAATTCATAGCAAAAAGAGAGAAGTTTAGCGTGAACTATGCAGTTGGAATGATAATGATGTGTCAATGTAAGTGCATAAACTGAAACAAAAGTACTGCTCTGGTGGGGGATGTTGATAGTTGAGGCGGCTACACATGTGTAAATGTCTGGGAGAAATGTCTGTACCTGCTGTTCGATTTTGCTCTGAACCTAAAACTGAACTAAAAATAAAATTTATCTTGAAAAATACTCTGAGTTTATTATTTTTGTTTCTGAAAATTATGTTTCAGGGACCTGAATCTATTTCATAAAACATACCCATAGAGGCAGATTGATAGTTAACAAATAAGCAACAATACAGAGCATTATAAAAGGAGGGAGCAGAAGACCTACACTAGTTTTGGGGCTGGGTTAAATTCATCTTCCCAAATCTTAAAAATGTTTCCTTCAAATGTAGTTTTACTTTGGACTCATTTATTTTTATTTCCGTGGCCATTTTCCTTTCTTACGGAGGCTATGCAAATAACCTTCTTCCTTAATAAATTATAAACTAAAGACCCCGTTTCAGAAGCCCTGTAGAGAATGACAGAAATATCTCTTTCTGAATCTCTTTTATAATGTAGTATAAACAACAGGCACAGTTTAACATGTTACAAGTAAAAATGTTTATAAACTAGAAAATAAAATTAAGTTTGTATTCCCATTGAATGACTACACATATGAGTTCCAGTCTGAAGCAAAACAAATACATTGACCCCAATGGATTTCATTTTTGTCTGTATTACATGTTAGATGTCTATCACAGTTAGATTTCATTAAAAGAAAAAAGATTCTATCACTTATAAAGTTTATAACTCACTATCCCAGTTAGATTTACTAATTTCAGTTTTTCCCATACCCTGGATGAGAAAAGAAACCCCGTAGATTACTTTTGTTAACTTGTTAATTTGACTTTCAAAGCATACTATTAAGTGAAACAAGAAGACTAATCAAAAAAGAGCTGCCCATTTTTAGTAAGGAATGTGCTTGCAGTTATACTTTATCAATAGCTATAATTAAATTTACTCTGTAAAACTTGTTTTTATGCAAAATAATAGGTGCACTTTCCTTGCATACATTGGCTTGTTGCCAGGAATACTATACCTTTGAATAAAGAAAGACTATGCTTATACATCTTTCAAATGGCAAAAATCAGATATTTTCTAAAACTTCCCTATTCTGTGAGAAATATAATATTTTTACTTTTAATAATCTAATGGAGGTGCACATATGAAACAATACACAGAAAATATAAAAAAAAGAAATATATGTTATATTTATCATGTGTTAAGGCAACAGAAAAAAATTATAATCAACTATATTCAATTAAATTTTTAATTTTTTGAGACAAGATCTTGCTCTGTTTCCCTGGCTAAAGTGCACTGGCATCATCATAGCTCACTACAACCTCAAACTCCTAGGCACAAGCTTTTATCCTACTGCAGCCTCATGAGCAAGCTAAGACTAAAGGTGTGTGTCACCATGTCTGAGTAATTTTTTCTATTTTTTTTTTTTTTTTGTAGAGATAGAGTCTTACTCTTGCTTACGCTGGTCTTGAACTCTTGACCTTGAGCAATTTTCCTGCCCTAGTCTCTCAAAATGCTAGGATTATAGATGTGAGCCACTGTGCCCAGCCTCAATTCAATTTTTTCTTATTCAAATAATATCAGGCAAAAGAGAGCCTAACCACATAAATATCATTTTAGACTACTATGCTAATACATTGCATAATGAGTCAAATGATTAAAACATATTTCATTAGCTATTCCATTTAACTAGAATATAATTTACCATCAATTTTCCCATGTTTTTTCTGCAGGTTAATCTAGAACAAGAGTGAACAAACACTGTACCCACCTTTGAGATATGTAAAGCTGAGAAAAGCCCATGGATTCATCTACTTTGTTTGTGCCAAAAGAATAAAAAAGGAAAGAATGAGAGAGAGAGAGAGAGAGAGAGAGAAGAAAAGACTAGGAGAACATGAAAGAATAATTGAAGGAATCTGGGACATAGTGTATATATGATGAAGGAGAGTCATGCCCATGGTATTCATGTCTTAATCCATTCCAGAGCAACAAATACTTAGGTTTCTTGCAGTTACTGAAGAAAAATAACACATGACTCTATAAATTTTATGAACTGTAGCGCTGTTTTTATAGTTTCCTTCACATTTTAAAGATATAGAACTAATTCGAGTGACAGAATTTCAACTTTTTCTTGCAGGAACCATAAAAAAGACCATGAAAATGCTGCTACTGACAAACCAAAGTTTTCTGGCCAATCTTTCCTAGAGAAGCTTTTGCTCTTTGACTTGTCAGTGAAGTGTGAGTGTATCACATTATCTGTCTTGACTGGTGAATAATGACAAAGATGACAAAAAAATCAGTGTTGCCTGTGAACTAAACTTATTAAAGGACAGATACAAATAACAAATTACTAATAAAAATACAATAAAATTCAACACTGGCTAAAGCTTGTCAGCCGCTAATTGTGATAACAAAACAAAGTACCAGTTTTCCATTTAATTACGATTGACTTCTTCCTAGCATCATATGACTATAACAAAATGCATTAAAAGACAGAGACAAGAAGACTGACCAGAGACAACAGCTTCCACATCATCTCAGAAAGAAGAGAAAGTTTTAGATGAAAAAGAAAAAAAGCAAACTGACCAACATAGATCAGGCATAATTCTAAAGAAAACGTGCCAGAATCCACAAAAGATTTCACAGAAAGAAGTTTGGGGCCAGAAGAAGAAGGAGCAACATATCAGTGGAGATCAACTCCTGAGAAGCTTGGACTCCAACAAAATGGGTAGGTGGAGTAGTTTATTTCTTCCTCCCTCACATCTGGGGTAGTCAGTAGGCTTCCAAGCTGTTGAAGAGTCTTTCTGCCAACATGAGCCCAAAAGTTGCTGCTACCAGTGAACTGAGAGCTTCTTAAGGACATATAACCAGCCTTCTAGACCCCTCAGGGTTACTGCCCCTCACCACACACCCAAACTGAGACAGAAGATGCCATATGGCTTCTCTACCAACCGTGTGCCTTTGGCCTCTCTGTGGGGTTTAAGTCCATCTGCTTTCATCTCATTCATTCCCAAATAAACATTTCTAAACTCTGGCCTACACTGTGAACCACAAAGTTTGGTAGATCCCAGGGGTCCGCATGACCCCACAGCCTAGAAATTCTCAGTGGGCTGCCTTCCAGAGAGAGAGACAGATAACCAAAGTTTTGCTTTCCTCCATTCAGACTCTTCCTTCTCTTCTCCTCCATTCCCTGTGGCTGTGAAAAGAGGCAATTGAGCCAGGGTTCTCAGAAGCTACATCCACTAGAACAAGATTTCCACAGAGAGTGGGCTCAAAACTGTCCTCTTTAAGCTCTGTAGTGGACTAGAGGGGTTTTCACTGTGAGCTCCTGCTCCCAGGCCTCCCCAGGGCTGCTCATCCAGCTACTCCACAAGCACAAGACACACCCAGAAGCAGAAGGACATCAAGCATGCCTGAGCACACTTCTCTTTGGCATGGTTAGGGATTGATCTTTGGGGACAGGCCTGCAAGTGACATCCTGGCCCTCAGGACTTAATTGTGTTGTTCAAGGCACAGAGGATAGATACGTGAAATAATCTTGCAAGACAAGCGAGTCCATGTGAGTAGGAGTGAAAAGAGTGCAGTGTGGATCCCAGCTGCAGTGTATTAGCAGAGCACTCCTCCCAAACAGGAAGGTTGCACTCTCAGCCCAGGGCAAGGTCCTGTACAGGGAAGCTCCCAGCTGCAGAGCTATAATTGGGAAGCTTAGCTAGTTTGAGCTCCTGCCTGCTGACAAATGCCAATGGGAGACTGAAGAGCAGGGGAGAAAAGAAAAGAACAAAACCTGCTCTGGATGGACAGATTATGAATCTCAGACAACCCCTCTTTGACAAGCAGATTATTTGCATGGGTGGGGCCACTTCATCCCCTGCTTGGTGGTTTTCCCAGAGCCTGGGAACAAACATTTGGCCCCTGACATGTCAGCTACATTAGCAGGTTGTGTGGAAATTGAGGGCAGGCTCACCCCAGTCAGCCTCATTCAGTCTCACTATTCCACCTGCCTCTACTGTAGTATAGAATAAGGACTTGTAAGGAAGTTCCAGGGACCCACACACCACATGGTGCTTTTCCTGAAGGGCTAGAGTTAGTTATAGGTCTCCAAAACAAAACATAGCTTGTTCCTTCTGGCAAACACCACTGAGTGATGGAGAGGTCAATGTGGATAGCCATTCACAACATTTACTGACTCAATCATACAGGTGTGGTGGATACTTATCCACAACCATGACTTTCAGAGAGAGAGAACTTGGCATCCAATACAACTCACACTCTTAACAAGACTACAGGTCTAGAGAAGAGAAAGGATTCCAAAGACCTCCATTCCACCTCATCAATGATAGATAGGAAATCTGCCCACACACATAGCTTACTCCTGCTACAGCCTATGAATAACTAACAACTAAGAAACCACCATACTAAGGATATCTATAACCAAAGCATCCACTCTGAACCTAGACTGCTACCAAAGTACCCACAAACAAAGCCAACGGTTCTTACCCAATATGTGTAACAAGCACACCCTTACAAGTTGGGGGATGGAGTAGGAGAAGCCCAAACCAAACAAAAGAAAATCCCAAAATAAGAAGTGAAAACTACTTCAAGGAGAGGTGATTAGCCCAACAACTCTGTTTAAGTACGAAAAATCAGAGAAAAAGGACATTTCCAAAAGGGAACAAACATTGAATTGACATATAAAGAATTCCACATATGGATTATATTAAAAAAACTCAATGAAATCCGAGAGAAAATCAATAATCAAGTAAAAGAGACCAGAAGAAGAATTTTGGAAATAAGTGAGAATATACTAAAGAGATTAATATATTTTTGAACAGCTAAATAGAACTACCAAAAATGAAAAATTCATATAAAACACAGTGGAAAGATTTAAGAATGGATTCAGCAAGCCAAAGAAAAAAAAAAATCTCAGAGCTTGAAGATAGCTCTTTTGCATAACTGAGAAATTAAACACACACACACACACACAAAGAATTAAAAAGAATGAAACAAAACCTACAAGAAATGTGGGATTATGTAAAAGAGTCAAATATAGAAATCATATGCATCTTTAAAGGTTAGGAAAAAAACACGTAAATTATTTGAGGGAATAATTGAGCAAAACTTCCCAAGTCTTCCTAGAGATTTAGACAAAAAGCTCAACAAAAAAACCTGGGAGATTTCATTGCAAAGTGAAAATCACTAAGACATGGTCATCAGAATGTCCAAAGTCAATGCTAAGAAGCTTCTGTGAGCTATGAGGGAAAAATCATCAATTAACATACAAAGAAAATCCATCAAGTTAACTACAGATTTCTCAACAGAGACCTTAAAAGCCAGAAGGTACTGGGGCCCCTTCTTCAGTTTCTTTAAATAAAACTTCCTGCCTAGAATTTTGTATATTATAAAATTAAGTTTTATATGCAAATGAGAAATAAAGACTTTTTCAGACTAGCAAACACTGAGGGAACCCATAGCAAATATGTTTTGGATTTGTCCCTTTTCTCTGACACCGCTTTCTACTATCTATTGCTGCCTTCCTCCCAAGATGTTTACCATTTCACACCTAGAGCAAAGCTGCTGTGACTGGGGTACTATGTAGTTTTACATAATGCCATATTTTATTACACGATTGCTGCTTTATGTATTTCCATACATAGACCAGACCTGCCCAGCACAAATACTCAGAACTGTGTTATACATGGATGAGCACAATCGACAGCTATGAGTGTAAAACCTTGTAAAAGCTACAGTTCAGAGCTCATATAAACAGTAGCACAAGATGAAACCAAAGCAACAAGGTACTATACAACAGGATGAACAGGAAAACATCTCACATATCAAATGTTAATGGTCTCTATGCCCCACTCAAGAGATATAGACTGAATGAATGGATGAAAAAATGGAAACCAAATATCCACTTTCTCTAGGAAACAGATCTAACCTGTAAAGACTCATAGACTCATAGTGAAGAGATGGAAAAAAATATATTCCATGGAAAGAGAAACCAAAAGAAACCAGGTGTAGCCATTCTCATAACATATAATCTTGACTTTAATTCAACAATTATAAAGAAAGATGAAAATGTTTATTAAATAATGGTAAAAAGAACAATTCAACAAAAAGATATAACAATGCTTGTTAACAATATTTGTGCCCCTACCACAGAAGTGTCCAGATTCATCAGGCAATTTTTACTAGATCTACGGAAAGAGATAAACAACAGCATCATAATTGCCAGGGACCTCTATACCCCATGGTCAGAACTGGACAGATCATCCAAGTAGAAAATGAATAGAGAAATATAGGGCTTAAGCAAGACTCTAGAACACATGAGCCTAACAGACTTTTAAAGAACATTTTAACCCTAAACTTCTGTATATATATTCTTCTCATCAGCTCATGTAACATTCTTCAAGATTGATCAGACCTTAAGCTATAAAACATATCTCAATAAATTTTACATAGGTTCATATATCTTCTCAGACTACAATGGAATAAAGCTGGAAATTGACTCCAGAAAAATATTCAATTTTACACAAACTCATAGAAATTAAACAACCAGTTGCTGAACAATTATTAGGTCAACAATGAAAAGAAAATGGAAATCAAAACATTTCTTATACAGAATGACACAAACAACTGAAATCTATGTAATTCAGTGAAAGCATTCATAAAGGAAAAATTCATAGCCTTAAATATCTATATCAAGAAGATAGAAAGATCACAGACTAGTTATCTACTGACACATTTCAAGGAACTAAAGTAGGAAGGGCAAACCAAACACAAAGTCAGCAGAAGAAAAGAAATAACCAAGATCAGAGCAGAACTAAACAAAAAAGAAACAAACAAAAAAATACAAAGGAACAATAAAACAAAAAGTTGGTTGGTTGTTTGAAAAGATAAACCAAATAGGATAGATCTCTTACTAGGAATAGGAGACAAAGGACCCAAATAAACTCAATCAGCAATGAAACAGAGGTGTTAAAACCAATAGAACAGAAGTATAAAATATCACCTATAAATACTATGAATATCTCTATGAACATAAATTTGAAAATGTAGAGTAAAAGGACAAGTTCTTGGAAACACACAATATCTCAAAGCTCAATCAGGAAGAAACAGAACTCCTGAACAGATCAACACCAAGCAACACAATTCAGCAGATTTTTTTTTCTGTTTTTATAAAAAACACTGGATAAGATTGGTTCATAAGTGCACTTTACCAGATCTCCAAAAAAGAGCTGATACCCATATTGAAGAAATTTTGATTTTTTGTAACATAGAGAATGAGGGTATCTTCCCCAACTCATTCTACAAAGTGAATATTGCCTTCATACTAAAGGCAGGAAAGGACCAAAATAAATAAATAAATAAATAAAAGAAATCTACAAACCAATATACCTTATGAATATGGATGTAAAAATCCTAAATAAGAAACTATAAGCCAAATTCAACATCACATTTAAAACATCGTGCACCACCACCAAGTGGGCTTCATCCCAGGGATACAAGCGTGGTTCAACATATGGAAATCAATAAAAGTGATGAACCATATAAACAGAAACAAAGCAATATCTTTCAATGTAGAAAAGTATTTGACAAAATTCAGCACCCTTTCATAATAAAATACCTCAACAGATTAGTCAAAGGACGATAATACATCAAAATTATATAAGACAAACCTATAGCCAATGTCTCACTGAATGGCGGAAAGGTTGAAATCATTCTCACTAAGAACTGTTCACTGTCACTGCTTCAATTTTACATGATGCTGGAAGTCCTAGCCAGAGCAAGAGGCAAGAGAAAAAAAATTAAGATTATCCAAATCAGGAAAGAGAAGCTCAAACTATCCCTTTTGTTAACAATGTGGTCTTATATCTAGAAAACCCCAAAGTCTCCACCAACAGACTACTGGAATTAATAAATAAATTCAGCAAAGTCTCAGGTTATGAAATTAATGTATGAAAATCAGCAGCATTTTTAATAGACAAATAACAGTTAAGCTGAGAGTCAAGTCAAAGTCTCAAAGCCATTCTAAATAGCTACAAAGAAACTGAAATACCAAGGAATAAACTTAACTGAACAGATGAAAGGTCTCTACAGTGAGTACTTCCAAATACCAAGAAAAGAAATCACAAACAAACAGAAAAACATGTCATCCTCATGGATCAGTAGAATTAGCATTGATAAATGTTCACATTACTGAAAGTGATTTGCAGATTCAATGCAATCCCTATCAAAATAACAATGTCATATTATACATCTCTAGAAAAATAATTCTACACTTTGTTTGGAACCAAAAAAGAACCCAAATAGACAAACCAAACCTAAGCAAAAGGAACAAATCTGGAGGCATCACATAACCAGACTTCATGGTTAACAAACAAGCATGGTATTAGAACAAAAAATAGAGACATAGACCAATGGAACAGAACAAAGAACCCAGATATAAAAACCATCCAATGCATCCAACTTTTGTTTGACAAAGCTGACAATATCCTCTGAGGAAAAGATGCCCTATTCAGTAAGTGGTGTGGGGAAAACTGGATATCCATGTTCTGAAGAATAAAACAGGATCCAGGTCCCTGATTGAGCCTTGGGGTATTGTGTGTCTAAGAACTTGTCCTTTTACTCTACATTTTCAAGTTTATGTTCATAGAGATATTCATGGTATTTATAGGTGATATTTTATATTTCTGTGCTATGAGTTTTAATATCTCTGTTTCATTGCTGATTAAGTTTATTTGGGTCCTTTCTCTCCTATTCCTAGTAAGAGGTCCTTTGGTTTATCTTTTCAAAGAACCAACCAACATTTTGTTTTATTGTTCCTTTGTATTTTTTGTTTGTTTCTTTTTTGTTTAGTTCTCTCACTATTAACAAAAATTAATTCAAGTTGGATATAAGACTTAAAAGTAAGGCATAAAGCCATAAGAATTTTAGAAATAAATAAATGTAGGAAAAAGTCTTCCAGGTGTTATCCTAGGCAAAGAATTTATGACGAATATATCCCAATGGCAGTTATGCAACAACCAAAGTAAATAAAATTGGACTTGATTAAATTAAAAAGTTTTAACATAGCCAAGGAAATAATCAACAGAGCAAACAGACAACCTACAGAATGGGAGAAAATATTTGGAAGTTACAACTGATAAAGGGCTAACAACCGCACTCTACAAAGAATTGAAGAAAATCAGCAAGAAACAAAAAAACTTCAAAAAATGGGAAAAGGACATGAACAGATGCTTTTCAAAAGAAAATAGACAAGTGGCTAGTAAACATGAAAAAATTCCTGACATCACTAATCATCAGGGAAAAGCAAACTAAAACTACAAAGAAATATCACCTTTCTGCAGTTAAAATGGCTTTTATTATAAAGTCTAAAAACTACAGATGCTGGCATGGATGCAGAGAGAACAGAACACTCATACACAGTTTGTCAGACTGTAAAGCAGTACAACTCCTGTGGAAAAGAGTATGGAGACTCCTCAAAGAACTCAAAGAACCTATCATTGGATTCAGCAATCCCACTACTAGGTATCTATCCAAAGGAAAAGAAGACATTTTATCAAAAATACATGTGCACTTGAATGTTTTCTTACAGCACAATTCACAACGGCAATGATGTGGAATCAACCCATGAGCCCATAAATTCATGAATTGAGTAACAAAATGTGGTATAGGTATTCCATGTGGTACTACTCAGCCATTAAAAAGGATAAATTAATGTCTTGGAATAAATTAGATGGAAATGTAACCATTATTTAAGTGAAGTATTTAAAAAATGAATAAACAAACACCAAATGAACACACTATTCAATTGGAACTAACTGATGAACCCATGGAGGGAAGTAAAACTCAGTGGAAATCAAGCAGGGGGTTGGGGGTGGGAAGAATGGGCAAAACGCTGCCTAAAAGGTACATTGAATACTGTCTGAGTTACGGGTAGCCCTATAGCACTTATAGCACTGACTCAAGCATTACAAAATGGGTTAATGTAACTAAAAACATTTGTACACCCATAATGTAATGAAATTTAAAAATATTAAAAAATAATAAAATGCACTATATTTATAGCAGGAACTAATATGTTTTGACTCATTTTGTCAAACTGAGAGGGGCATATTGATGAGATAAAACATTTGTCATCATTGCTATATGGTTCAATTAATAATTAAATATTTTTTAATTTTGACAATGATTTGATAACTTTTGATATTTAGCATTGGGTTACAAGAAAAACTTAGAAAACTGTTGATGTCTAAGCTCTTAGAAACACCCTTAAACATTGATAAAACAAACAAAAATATAGACACCTTCTCTAGTGATCAGTTTTAATACTTCTGTTTCATTGCTGATTGACTTTATTTGGGTCCTTTCTCTCCTATTCCTACTATATACAGGTTTCAAACTCAACAAACCTTATACAACAGTTACAAATTGCTTACAGATGCAGAGCATCAAAATGCAATATGAGTGCTGCAATAGGGGGTTAAAGTTAAAGAATTGTGAAAAATAAAGGAAAAACAACTTCAACTAAAATAGTGTGGGGTTTCAAAAGGAAGGCTAATGGGTCTATTTGTTAATCTCTACTCTATTTTATTTTTAATTTTTGTCTTTTGTCAAGGAAATTATTCTCTGCTTGAATAGCAAATGGTGACAATAGTTATATTTTTTCGTAGTTGTTGGTTAACAATCTATTCTAATACACACATCAATGCAAGGTAAAGAGAGTTTCTTAGTTTGTCCTTTTTGGCTCAGTGCCTTGCCTTCAACAACCACTCAAGTGTGGACACTATTATTTGTAAATAAATAATTCAATAGTCACCTCAAAACTCATCTTCCTTGACTTACAACTTCATAAGAGAAGAAAATTAAATGCTAATAAAAATAAATAAAAATATAAACTTAACTTCTTACACATGTAAGCTTTCCTCAGGCTGACCCACCATATGTGATTTTCCTTTCAATAGGTAAGGTATGGTTTGTCACATGGCTTAGCTACGGTTCCTCATACAAAACTGTGTGTGTATGTCAGGAGGGAGGTAGCAGCTGGTGTCTGGTCTCTCTCTGCCTCTTTTGGAAGCTCCCTGGGTCAGGAATCTCCTTTTTATGTAAGTATTTGTCTCATTAGTCTCTGCTTCTTTCCTTCCTAGCACTGGACTTAGAATATCTTAAGTACTTGGAAAATACTTTAGGTGAATAAATTCTTTATTACCCTATGTTTAAAACAACAATAAAAACAGCATAGTACCCCCCAAAATACAATTGCAGAATCTTTGATGATTAAAAATTTTAAAAATTATTTACAGCAAAAAATAAATTCTGAAGTTTTTAAATTATATATCAAGAAAATCTAATGTCTGAATTATGAAGTTTTCAAATTAAGGTATATACAAATTCTTTAGAAAATTTTCTATAAAATACTTAATGTTAATATTGTGAATCATAGAGTATAGTCTGTACTCAATTAGCTTTTCTTTATGGCATCTTACAGTTTCCAAATGAGGAAACAAAAAACTATAAAAAATATGTCATGAAATGGACAAAATCACCCCAATCTATTATTTTTTATTAGCTCCTGTCATATTAACTTTAAATACATTTTTTATTATATACAGTTGAAATAATGATTTTCAAGTATCAGCCATTGGAAAACTGAGCTCAATGACTAAGAAAATTAAATATTGCTGTATTACTGTTTAGTTAAGACCTAACCATTAATTATGGTAAAAATGCTAATATTTTCAGCACATACTAGGCCCATAAGGCAAATGGGTGCTCCATGGTAATTAAGAATTGAACTCTATACCACAAAGTCCTTGAACAATATACATATACACAAATATATATGTATATAGTAAAAATATGTGTTTTTTACCTATCCAAAATATGAAATGGATTTTTTAGAAATTTTTTTTAAGTCTTTCTAATATTATGCATTTGGGTTGGATATTAAAATAGCAATCCAAAATATGTAGACATAATTTATGTTTTATATCTAATATTGGAAAATACTATCTGTCAAAAAATAAAGCTATGCACCAACATGTATTATTTCATTCAATTGAAAATTACCAATTCGACTACTGGGTAACAAAATCAAGTGAGAAGTTTAGTATTTACATTGATTGAATTATTTTTATTAATATTTCAATGGGATAAAGGCATTATTAAAATCTATATATTTTTTAAGCAGACTCAATGGGAAAAGAAGAAAGGAAGGACTCCAAATTACCCGTAATTTTCATGTGATCTGAGTTCAATACTTCATGCATACAAAGCTTTAACAGCAATACTTTCTCTTCCCATTTTACAAGTTCCGTTTCCCAATTTTCTGACTGTGGGCTTTAAAATACAGATCTCTAAGCCTAGTAATAATCTTTTCTTGTGAGGTACACATCTCCAGTTTTTCTTTATTTAGGATTCATGTGATCCTGATGCATTTATATCATTAATATAAATTAAGATCATGTATGGCTTTTTTTAAAGTCACAGACAGAAGACAGAGCGTGTGCATTTAATTTCTCATTTCAGATGCGAACATTTCTTTTAAAAAGTAAAATGATAGGTATATGTATGAGCACTACAATCAAAATGAAGTTCTTTGGAGGCAGAGGAAGTCAGAGAGCAAAAATATTGTGTATGTGTGTGTGTGTTGCACATACACATACAGTACATATATGCGTGCACGTTTGTGTACGTATATAATATAACAAGAAGAAAAGACAAATGATGTCCTTGAGCAAATCAAATGTTATGAACTGGAAACGTACAGTAAAAAAAAAATTAATCTGAGAAGACCAAAGGCAGCAATTATTTATAAAGAAATCTTGAAAAAATATCTAAGTATAGATATGATCTTCATTTCAACCAAGACAGTAAATAAAACTTTAATTGAAATAAGTGGACATGTTTTCATACCTAAATATTTCTAAGTAAAGAAAAACATGTCAAAAGAGAAACTGCCTTAGTCTATATTTTTAAGTTATGTAAAGACTCAGTGAAAATAAATAGGGGTCTGGGAATTATAAGGAAGGCAAGGCATTTGAATTATTACAATAGAAAAAAAGATTAAGCATGATTTTTTTGACCTGCTTTTTTGTGGAATTGGGGAATAAAAAGTATCAGTGTTGTTATGTTCAAAATCACTCAACACTTAAACGGAGGAAAACAAACTAACTCTTGAGAGAAGTTTAGGAAAGAATAAGGAAACTGGTCATATTTAATGGCCCTCAAAGAAAATTTTCTAACTTAAAAAGGTTTTGTAACGGAGTGTGCATAGGCTTGAACCTCTTTTATTGTTCTGGCCCTGAAATTCCCATCAGAGCTGATGATTAAAGTTCTCCCCACTGGCCAGGTCCCTACAATTATCCCATTGTGATGGCGCTCTACAGTGGCGCCCTGCTATGGCCAGACATCAAGTCATTAGAGAAATGTGCAGGATGCTGAAGAAGGTTATTTTAATTCCCTTTTCAGCCCCTCTCAGGAGTGGGTCTTTAGTTCACAGAGCTGTGAGTACTGG
The DNA here is from genome assembly GCA_963573935.1 of Arctocebus calabarensis. Classification (NCBI taxonomy): domain Eukaryota; kingdom Metazoa; phylum Chordata; class Mammalia; order Primates; family Lorisidae; genus Arctocebus; species Arctocebus calabarensis. The sequence goes on from CAUYON010029981.1 coordinate 109,745, forward strand.
CTTTCAAACTAACAAGCAATATTATAAATGGAGGCTGCATTATCATGATTGCAGACAATCTAAGGCACTTGAAGGCCAAGGATTCTCAGTCCTCAATGTGCGCTGTTTTGTATTTATCAGCTAAAAATATATAGACAGTGCAAACAATAAAAGGGAGGAAATGCAATGAACAGAGTGGTAGGGGGCAGGGAAAACAATAAAAGAACACAAGATAATGGCAAAAGTGAACAATAGAGAAGATAGCACAGCCCTAGTCATTTCGCGGGTATATAAAATACTTTTACCCATTTTCTTGCTGTTCCACGGCGTAGTGTTCCAGCTCTGTACCAGGAAGGGGCTGGACAGGGGGAGGGGGTAGAGGGACATTGGCCCAGGTCGGTCCACTGTTTTTCTGTGGTTTAGAAGAGTTTTTATTTTTCTTCTTTTTTCCACCTTTCCCACCTGAAAGTAATAATGCATTTATTCAAAGATGCTGGCTATCAGAAGAAATGATATATCAAATGAGAAGATGTATTTACATTTCCTAACACTAGAATCAGTGTGGTACAATTGTTAAAAGCTATAAACAATGAAAGGATACAATCAGAAAAACATTTTTATAAATCACTCAAAATAATATTGTTTCTTTCCAAATGCATTAACAAGAGAGCTGAATAAACCAAAAACATGGCTGCTATGTCAAAAGCACATTTATTGATTTATTCACGTCTGCTGCCTCTACGTTTTCATTGTTAGAAGAAATAATGGCCCATAACAAATTCTTTTAAATGTCAGATTTTAGTGCATTTCTAATGCTCTTTTGCATAATCTCTCTCAGTGGAAAATGCAGTGTCTAAGGATACAGGCTAAACTTTTTCATTAGAATTTACTCAATTTAATTAATCCAGGAGAGTAACATTTTTCTCTCCAAAGTAACTGATAAAAATCAATCAGCTACAATCTGGAGAATATATGTAAATCTTTTGCAAGGATATATTTCATAGATTTTCTAACAAATGAAAGCTACAATTATTTTTGCATATAGTGAGAACAGTTCTCAGCTGCTTAAACATAACATTTCATAAGATTCCAAAATGGGGGAAAAATTAATGGAAATATGGTAATTACTTTCAGTACTATTTTTATACAAATGAATTTATATGTGAAGCATATGCAAAAAGTTAGTCTGAAACATATGAACCATGTCTGGGAAGCTTGATGGAAACCATACATGAAGCTTAGTGAAATAAAAAAATAAAATCTATCATTTGTTCAGTGCTTCACTGTACTCTTTCAATATTAAATAGATAGGGCTTCTTCCTCAAAAACGGACCATACTTTGATGAAGGAATTGTGCTTCTTGAGCAGAATAATGAAGGATGTTTCAGGGGAACCTAAATTCTGTCACTCCATCAAAGCCTGTAACTACATCTACAAAGAATGTTACTGATCCCCTTGGACTTATCTTTCTGGAACTAAAAGTTGAGAGCATAAAACATGTGAAACAATTGCAAAGTTACTAATTCTTTCAGTTATTTTGAGGGCTGCAAAAGATAATGCATATAAACTGCTGAGAGTGTGCACTATATATATATATATCCTTTTCTAATTATATATATGTATATAACAGACATATTATACTAGATGTATATACTATTACCAGTTATAAAAGTGTATATGATTTTGGTGTTGCATGCACACATACACATATATTTAAAAGTGCATCCTTGAAAACCAATTGCCTTCACCATTCCTTTTATTTCTTACTTGGTAGAATGAAAGATATTAAAAGGAAGGAGGGCAGATATTTTCTGTGTAAAGAATAAAACCTTGATTTCTGTGTTTGAATACTACCTCCTCACTACTTGATAAGTTACTTAATAAATATAGCTTCTATTTCCACCCACGTAAAACAGTTGTAAAGTTACCACTGCTTTCAGTTATTTTGAGGGCTGCAAAAGATAATGCATATAAAGTGCTGAGAAGGTACAAAATGCTCCATAAGGCCAGTCATTTTTGCTCTTTTCTAACTCCTCTACCTTAGATAAAATCTAGCATCCATTATTTTGTAAGGTGTTCTCCACTCCCAATCTCCCCAGGACCAATGAATATCCCAGACACAGCCTGACTCTCAGAATAAGTATAATAAACTTGCATGGATTTAATTCTGTAATTTTTGTCTTTAATGTAGAAGAAGCCATTCATTTATTACCTACCCTTCCAAACAACAGATTTAAAAATGTGTTTTGGAAACAGCTTATTTACAGAGACAGTTTATTCATTGACACACCTGCCTTCACCTGGCATTAAGCTAAGTTGATATGCTCTTAACAAGATGATGAGGATATAACAAAACCTCAGGCACTTAGATTCTCTCCCTGAGATCTGGGTCTTGAGCAAAATGAGCCAGTCTATTGCTGTTACTTGCAGCCAAAGAAGCTGTAGTAATTTTAAGGCAAGAATAGTCTGGACATATGTTGGAAGGGAGCATAATTTTGATGACTTGCAAGTGTACTTGACCCTATCACTTCAACTCCAAATGTAAGCATTTTTTATATTTATGACCAATGAATGATTTTTATGTAAACAAAATTATGAAAATGACTAATTTAAAAATTAAATGTACATGTGTCATTTTAAAAAACATAGTGCATTAAAAGATTTATTGTTTAAAGCAATATTGTTATACATATAACGTTTTAATCATTATCTAGGTATGACTGCAATACTATTTTGAAACATCCGATTTTTCTTGTATATTCTTAATGGTTGGATTTATAACTGAAATACTAATAACTTATGAGTGCATTCTAAAAGCATTTCAAAAAGAGTAAGAAATTTACTTACATAATTTGGAAATGCCTAACTATTATTGTGATTATTTTAAATTGGTTACATCATTGTGCACAAATAAAGAAAATCTTATAGTATTATGTGATTAGTTATCTATAGGGCAGTTTAATATAAAATATGAATCTGAAGTATACATACCTATGATTATAAGAATAAAATAAAGCTCCATAATGTTAAATTCAATTTGACTAAACTAAGAGGAGAATAATTACTTCACTCGTACCCACGAAAGAATGCTTTCTATCACCAATTGAAGTAATTTTGTATTCAAATGTAGATGAAGTAGGTAATAGGATTCATATATATATACACATATATGTAATATATGTCACTCAGGAGATTAATGGATTCAAAAAAGCAATAAGCACTATTGTGAATCACTTCCTGCTTACAATTACTCCAAAGATAACTTTTGAAATTTGTTGACAATCAAAATATACAGAATATTTAATAAAAGATTGTAAAAAAGATCTTATTTAATTCATAGCTCAGAATATATAGATTTCTTTTTATATATTTCATGAGATTTTACAGCTCTTTGGTGAAATAAAAAGAAAGCCTTGAATAAATTACTTTTTAATTATTTAGGACAATTGTAGGTCATATTATAAATAAATGACAATGTAAATGGCACATAAGGTCATTCAAAAAAGTTCCCTATATTATTAAGCCAGTTTAAATTCATAACAGATGCTTAAAATATTTTGGATTGTATAATGCATCTAATCCTACCAATAGGCAAGAAGAGCAAATGACTCATTTGAAAGGGAAGGGAGAGAATTAACATTTTTAGACAGAGAAGGTTGTATCTCCTGAGGAAAAGTAATTTAGTAACTGTAATGTAAAAAAATTAACTCTTTAGAGTCTTGATGCCTCGTAGCCTATGACAGATCATGATAGACAATAATCCTATAGTGATAACCTGTAATTTAAAAAAAACCCAAATCCAGACAGATAGTATATAATTAATATGAACAAATTATGCAAGTAGGGTCATGGAATAAATTAGCAATGCAGATAAAATCATTGGCCATACACTGTCAGTGTTATGTTTGGAAGTTAGAGTGTATCTTCTCCAACCTCTCCGTTTTACTCATAAGGATCTTTGGACCAGGAGAATATTACTAGTATTCATAATAGTAGATATATATTTTATTCAAATAAAATGTTCTTTTTCCTACATGAACTATATAATACTCACATTGTAGATCATTACATTTCAAATATACATATTAAATGTATAATGTGAAAGAATTATCAACATCAAGATATTGTTGGACATTATATAGTAATAATAATTTCTTATATTAACATTCCTATTTAGTGTAGTATATCATTTTAATAAATATTATAATTTCATAATATTTTATGAATACTCAAAAAATAGTAAATAATATCACTGGAATACTAATACCATAAAAAAAATCTCCAAAGTCATTTTCAATTTATTTGAATTCATCGTTTGGTGTCCATGACATGGAATGGACTTCCATGTATTACCTTTCTATTATAAAGTTCTCTTTACTCTTAAATAGAGTCAAAGCAGATCAAACTTATCTGCTCTTTAATTAATAGTATTTAATAACACAACAATTTTTCTTCAAATATATCCTTGCATAATTAGTACAAAAATGGCAACAATGATTTTTATACTCCCTCCCACCGTCAAAGCATGACTTCATTAGTATAAACTGCTATTACCACCTGAAAGATAAATGCCTAACAGTGAGTCGTGATTCAGTATTTCTTCATGGTTGTTAGGAACACAGGTCATATGCTGGTGACAAACAAATATTTCTCCTTACTGTGAAGAGACCAACCTGAGAGACTGCCACTCCTTTCTGAGCTGTTGTGAGAGCTGGTGGTGCTGAAATCCTGAGACTGGTTGTGTGGCATTCTATTAGACAATCCCTCAGCCAATCGGTAGTCAGGGATGTAAAGTAAGGCTAAGGGTTAAAGGGCAGAGGTCATAGTGGCATCATGTGATTAGTTCACAGCACAAGCCCATGCAGAACATGCAGTTAGCAACTCAGAAGCAGATGTCGTGGGAGAGTGGAGGAATGTTTTGTCTATCCTGTCCTAATGGAAGTAGAGATGGATTGTTGATCATTATATTGAAAAAGAGTAAAAATGAAAGCGATTGTGTGGTGTGTGGTGGCGGTGGTGGCGGTGGAGGGGGAGGTGGTGGTGGTGGGGATTATCCAAGTTACTGAATACATGCCAGTACATTTCTGAATTGAGGCAGTCAACCTGATAATGAATCACTAACTCAAACAACGAATACTAATTTCTATCTCATGCACACATGATATGAAAATAACTCTTAGGACACAAGAACCTGACTCACCATTGTTACCTTTGTTCTGATCGGGTAGAGAATAACCAAATCCCATCAGATCTGTTTTTTGCTGAATTGAGCTTTTCCATTGTGGATCCGGCAGATCGACAGCCAATTCATGGATGCTGTTGGAATGCAAGATTTGTGTCGTGGCATATGGGGTAGCCTGTGTTATTTGGCTGGAACTGTTGTATGTGGTTTTGGTAGTGAAGTCAATGCTGCTATAAATGGCTCCATCTGAGAGCATCGTTGCTGTTTTATCCCCTTGGCCTGGAACTGGTGGCAGCACATCTGTGGTGAACATAGGGAAATGAAACAATTTAATGATGCTCCGGAAGCCCCAAACTATCAGGACTGAAGATGAAAAATAAGCATGTCATGCTGCACGTTTGCACTTCAGCTGAGATGGGCTTCATGAGGCAGTGAAGGGGAGATGATGTACAACCATCGCCAAGCTATCAGCCTCAGTGACGGGCAGGCCCACTGCTCGCCCTTCATGTCTCACTGCTTAACACACTCCTCCTCCATTTTCTCCCTCCATGAATGAGAAATTTGGGACATTTTACTACTGAGAAATGCTTTCAGTTGTTCACTGTGTTTTAGAACCAACAAAAGTGTTAGTACTTTACAGAAACAATGAATTATAAGACTGAATCTACAAATCAAGGATGAAAACTTCTCTTTCTACTTGACCCCAAAAGATAAGGAATACAACTGTTGAACACATGTAAAAATTTCTAAAATTATGCTATCCTAACTATGAAGTATATTTGTCTGAAGTTGTAACTTGTCTGATTTAGATTTCATAGCTCCAGAAATGGAGAATTATTGATGGTAGTAAATGTGTTCTTTTTTTCTTGGATAACAAAGGAAAATTTTCATGAATAAGTCATTTTCATAATACAGCCGGTTTGACTATAGATAAAGCCATCTCAGTGATCGGTGAGTTTAATTTATGCTATGAACTCTTATAACGAGAGAATTATAGTTTCATGTTGTAATACAGCAAGAATAAAATTAAACTTCAGGAACAACACTGAATATCAATCAGTCCATTTATCATTTTGGTGTGCTGAATTATCTTTGGACGATGATTTATAATTCACAACTGCTACCTCGCTCCTAAACTCTTACTCTCCCTGTTCAGAAAAACTGAGTGAATCTAAAAATGGAAATCACTAAATAATACCCTATTTAATAACAGAAAGTTAAAATGAATCTAATTGTACATTCCTTAATAATGAATTTCCTGAAAACATCACTTCATAGGACTTGAGGTCTTCAAACCATTTGATTTCTGCATTAGAGTAAATTATCCACTATCTTAAAACTTTTTTTTTTTTAACTGTTATTCCATGTTCCACCCATTAGCACTTTGGGCAACTTAAAACAGTACTCGTATCCTAGCATTCTCTTCTTTAAACCTGTTAGTGGTTTAAGATCTGGTTCAGCAGGTCTTCTTTTCTTCTGCCTTTCTTCTGGCTTTCACTGTATAGTTAAGTCATTAGGAAATACACTCATTTCAGAAATATGTTCATTACCCATTCCTGGACATTGATATATGATAATTTTTTTCTATACAGCTTTTTCATATATTTTATCAATTTTTATCCTTCGTTCAGGTACTAACTTATTATTCCTTATTCCTTTCATAGAACTTTCTGACTCCCAACAGGCAGCCCTCCCATGTAGGGAAGTGGCAGGTTAATTAAATCCATTCACTATCTGCATAGTCTTCTACTATTGGCAAACTCATATACACCTGCTAAGCCAAAAGATGTTCTTCTGCCATCTTTCCTTAAACCCAGCTCTCTCTCATGAACTGCATGAAAAGATAAGTCAAGAAGAGGTGGTAGTTATGTACAGTAGGTCTGTTCTTACCAAAAATGTATGAAGAGGTCTTTGGCACCAAATAATAATAATCATAATTATTATTATCATTATCATCTTTTTTTGAGACAGAGTATCGTTCTATTGCCCCGGCTAGAGGGTCATGACTTCACCCCAGCTCAGAGCAACTTCAAATTCCTGCACTCAAGTGATCCTCTTTTCTTAGCCTTCTGAGTAGCTGTAACTACAATGTACAATGCCTGACTAATTTTTCTAGTTTTAGTAGAGACAGGTTTTTGCACTTGCTCAGGCTGGTCTCAAATTCCTAAGCTCAAGCAATCCTCCCTCCTTGACCTCCCAAAATGCTAGGATTACAGGCATGAGCCACTGTGCCTAGCCTCTGGCACCAAATACTAGAAGCTTTCAAGTGTTAGCCACTAAGCTCCTTTTAGACTTTAATTTTAGAAACCAGTTATCAAGCTATAGATTTTGTAGTTATGGAGCTACAGAAAATTTCTCTCTCAACATGTTACCATGTTAACTTCACTATGTACTCTTTACATGATATACCATAGGAGGATAAGAACCATCTTTTTTTATGCCAGTATCACATTTTTATTGTTTACCCTAATGCCAAGTACATGGGAATTACTGAAAAAAATACACAGCAGATAAGATTTAGAGAAGTGAACACATCTAGTTCGAAATCAAAAACCCTGGTTGGAAATATAACTTCTGATTTTAGTAAACTTTTATTAAAATTCCTGAAAACAAAATGTGTTATGCATCTTGATCTTCTAGGTTAGCAATGACATCCTTAAAATCCTGGTTTTACTAAAGGTAATATAAACACATAGTTTTATATTAACATATTTAGCAAATGTACAGCACCGTGAATACCTGTGCTTTGCTTCATTAATTTTAGTTAGGAGAGAAAATACTCTGTAATATGTCTTTTAAAAAAATTTAGGAAATCCGGGCGGCACCTGTGGCTCAATGAGTAGGGCACAGGACCCATATACCGGAGGTGGTGGGTTCAAACCCGGCTCCAGGCAAAAACTTCAAAAAAAATAGGAAATCCGTTAAAAAAAACCATAAATGACACTAATTTTAAAAATGCCACTTACCTCCACGGCCAAAATTTCCAATTTCATTTGGGCCACTATTACTATTGTTCACTGGCAAGCTCGTAGCAGGCCATGAATCAGCAAGCCATGGATAACTGGGATCACCAGCATTGAGAAGACCTGGACGGCTAAAAGAGAAAGTAGATGGAAATCAACACATGGGGCTCAACACAAAAATGTGACATCTGTCTCCTGCATTAAAAATGGTTAACAAGAACGTAGAGAGAACTCAAATGTATTAGCAAGAAAAGAGCAAGTGATCCCATCTCAAGGTTAGCAAGGGACTTCAAGAGAAACTTCTCTGCAGAAGACAGGCACATGTCCTATAGATGCATGAAAAAAATGCTTATCATCCTTAATCATCAGAGAAATGCAAATCAAAACTACTTTGAGATGTCATCTAACTCCAGTAAGATTAGCCCAAATCACAAAATCCTAAAACCAGAGATGTTGGCCTGGATGTGAAGAAAAGGGAACACTTCTACATTGCTGGTGGGAATGCAAACTAATATGTTCCTTTTGGAAAGATGTTTGGAGAATACTTAGAAACCCAAAAATAGACCTGCCTTTTGATCCTATAATTCCTCTACTAGGTATATATCCAGAAGACCAAAA